>ML789139.1:770651-780756 GCA_009831015.1 Picea engelmannii | reverse complement strand
CCCATGAGGTTTTCCCTCTTTCCTCTTTTCATGAGGAGTTTTTTTATGTAATGAGTACCTAAAATGGCCAAGTTGTCGGGACTCAAATTGTTTGTCATTACAGTTAGGCTTAAGGGGGGGTGTTGGAGAATAACCCTAACTTACATTAGTTTATACCTAGCTTAGAATCCTAGATATTGGTTAATACATTCATTTACACTTTATTTCACCTAATTTGGCCACATAGAGAAGAAGGGTGCCTCATCCCTAGATTTTAGGGAAAACTCCTAATTTTAGATCAAGACTCAACTCTCGATTCTTGATTTTCTCGATTTTTTCTTGATTTTCTTTATTTATTCATGATTTATTCCAAATCCCCCATGAAAAAACTCATCTGTTATTGGGGAATGCGCACTCCTCTTTGATTGAGAGATTTATTCCTTAATTAATGATTTTTGTCGTTACTATTATTAGTAACTACTATTTCGGGTCAGTTAAGTGAGTTGGAACTGCTTCTCTTGTCAGTTAAGTGAGCTTAAGTGAGATAATGTGCATCACTTGACTCTTGTGGACATTAATGAGTGTGTGACATGTATATTTAGTGGTCTAAGTTGAACTATATGGTCTCCCTTAGCTTATGACACCTATTTTAGCTATTTCTACCTTTTTTTGACTAGAATTTCTTTGTTGGAAATTCTATATATTCACCTCCTCTCTTCTTTTTGAGGACGGTTGCTCATGTATATTCATTTTTTATTAATATAATTCTCTGATTTATGGAGAAAAAAATTTCTCTCATCTCTTGAATATCAACAAATTGTATGCGTTCAAACTAGAATTCTAGATCTATCGGGGTTTCTGCAAGAATTCTACAAAATCCATCATGGATTGGACTACCCCAAAGGATGCATATGATATTAGATCCTTTATGGGACTAGCAGGATACTATAGGAGGTTCATAAAGAGATTCTCCAATATTGGTTTCCCAATCACCTCCCTTCAGAAAAATGGGGTTAAATTCATTTGGACATCAGAATGTGAAGAAATATTTCAAGAGTTGAAATACCTTATAACCAATGTGCATGTGTTGAATATTGCAGACCCAAACAAATACTTCCTTGTGTGTACATATTCCTGCAAGGAAGGGCTCATATGAGTCCTTATGTAAGGACATGTGATTTTCTACTAATCCAGAAAATTGAATGAGCATGAAGTCAATTATGTGACCCATGATATGGAATTAACTACCATACTGCATGCTTTAAACATGTGTAGGCATTACCTCTTAGGTGGAATATTTTTGCTTATGACAGACAATAATGGGTTGAGGTATTTGTTTGACCAACCAAAACTCAATGTGAGACAATCTAGGTGGATGTCTCTCCTTAGTGAGTTTAATTTTGAAATCAAACATATCAAAGGAAAGGAGAATGGGGTGGTTGATTCCCTTAGTAGAAGTATGAAATTGGTTCACTTGGAAGCTATAAGTGCCAGTAAATCAAACATCAAACATAGAGTCAAAATTGCACAAGAAACATATGCATTTTTCAATACCATGACATCACACCTAAAGCAAGATCCCACGGGGTCGAAGTACGAAGGATATCAGATGCTTAATGATGGCCCATTGACTTACAAGAGAATATTGTATATTTCAATTTGTTATGACTTGAAGAGGTTCATAATGGATGAACTATACAAAACACCATATACTGGTCATCTTGGTTATCAAAAAATGATCACGACCACTAGGAAACTATTTTACTGTGAAAAAGGATATAGTTGATTACGTAGCTAAGTGTACAGAATGTCGACAACTCAAGGTAGAGCATCAACACCCAGCAGGGATTTTTCATCCCCTACCAATTCTCGAATGGAAATGGGAAAATATCTCCATGGATTTCATCACAGGATTACCAGGATGAACCAAACAAAACAATGTCATCATGGTAGTTGTGGACAAATTGAGCAAGGCTGCTCACTTCATACCCGTCAATTCAACTTGCAAGGAAATAGAAATTGCTAGTATTTTCATGAAAGAGATATTTAGACTGTATGGCATGCCTAAGGAAATTATATCTGACAGAGATACAAAATTTACTTCAAACTTTTGGGAATATCTGTTTGTTGTTTTTGAAACAAAATTTCTCTTTAGTACATCCTTTCACCCTCAAACTGATGGGAAGACAAAGAGGGTAAACCAAGTTTTACAAGACATGTTGAAGATGCATGTAATGCATCAACCCAAGAATTGGGAAGACAACCTACCACTGGTAGAATTTTCCTACAACAAAGGCTATCAAGAGTCATTAAAAATGAGCCCTTTTGAAGCCCTCTATGGAAAACAATGAAACATTCCAATCAGTTGGAACATCCTAGTAGATAGAGTTACAATCAGAAATATATTCTAAAGGAAATGGAACAACAAGTAATTAAGATTAGACAGAATCTGAAGATGGCCCAGGATAGACAAAAGAGCTATGTAGACATGAAAAGGACTCCTAGAGAGTTCAAATCAGGGGATCATGTGTATTTCCGAGTGAGACCCAGAAAAATCTCTTGGAGGATGGGATTTTGGGCCAAGATGGCACCCCAATATTATGGACCCTTTGAAGTTTTGTATAGAGTGGGACCAATAACATATAGGCTAGCACTCCCTCCCACAGTGAAGGAACATAATTTTTTCCATGTTTCGTTATTAAAGAAGTATGTACATGATTCTAATCATATTATTGACCGATCTATGATTCAAGTGGAACTAGAGGGAGAATTCCTACCAGAACCCCAATGCATAATAGATAGGAAGGAAACCCCACTCAGGAACATAACCATTGCATAGGTCAAGCTGCAATGGAAACACTTTGGCCCAGATGAGGCTACATGGGAAATGGAGTATTCCATGAAACGTGCATATCTATTTTTCTTTACTTCTGTACATACAGAGCACATCGACAAATAGAACATCGAGGAGGATGTTCCTTTAATAGGGAGGGGATTGTAATACCCTTGTTTCCCTCATTTTGTAAATATAAATATAACTTTCCAAGAGACTATGGAAGACTAAATATGTGTGACTGTATGATTTTATGAACCTTTGTATAAAAGGGTCAATGTATGAATTTTTTGTTATTAATAGAAATTGGATATGTGTTACACAACTGTTGAAGGGGGGGGGGGGGGTTCCAATATAGACCATGGATTCTATGAGAGAGATGGTGAAGGAAACCAAGAATGGTTGACATGAATCTGTTGATGGGTCCTAAATCCCTCGACTCAACAGTAGGAACCAAAACTACCATCGAGGCTCAATTATACTCTGCAACATTTAAAATGGAATGGTTCTCCAGATCTTGGGATTCGACCAATTTATTGATGGGATTTTGTGTTTTCTTGTGAAGGCTCTTCCTTCAGTTAGGACTATTTTCTTCTGTATTTTTCTTGGGTGTGGCTGATATGAGAGATGCAAGCCAGTATAAACCAACTTGACAAACAATAGGATTAAGTTTTAACTACTGGGGAAGAGGTTAATCTTTGAATAACCTGTTGCTCAACATGTAGACAATTATTCTATACCACAGGCCTAGTACTAATACATTAACCATGTGAGCATCCAATTATTGTCTGAGATTATGGCAAGCAAAATAATTCACCTACCATAACCATGCATCACATAATCACACAACGATTTATCTCCATCATTAAAGAAAAGAACATCAAGACATTGCACCAGATACCTTGACAACAAAATTAATTGCTCTTACTCATTACTGCATCATTCATGAAACATACGATGCTTACTAACTGGTAGGGTCCTGTGAGGACTACCAGTAAAGGAAGCGGGGAATGAAAGGGGAGGGAAAAAGCATTGTGTTCTCTCGTCAGGACTTCCATCCAGTAGTTAGAGGAGGCCCAACTTGCCATAGATGAAATCTACCAAGAAAATAGAGAGTTGCGGAGCCAATTGGCGGCAAAGCACCAGGAGGTATCGACATTGTAGGGTCATGGAGGAAGCATATTTTGGATCCAGAGAAAGATTTGAGAAGATCAAGACACAATTTTGTAGTTGCGCGAGGCGTAGAGGATTTCAGCGAAAGAGGAAAAGGAAACGTTACAAGGTGCAAGAAGTAGTTTGGGAGAGGGTGCGCATGTAGGAGATGCATAATGGGTGAGCCCTTGCTTTGCATTCCCTGAAGTGATGCTTAAAATTTTTTCTCTTTTGTCGTAAGGGTTTTATACTCTCACTGTGAGCGGGTCGGTCATTAAATATGCCGACGATATCTATTTGTATGTGGCCCAAGTTTGGCGGGAAATTTTGAATTATATGAAAATTCGAAGGTTTTGAATGTATCTCGTTTCCTTTTAGATTTAAATTAACTGTGCTCTTTTATCTAAGTTTGCGCACAAATTATGGGATTTTATAACTGTTATTATTGCATTGTAAACTTGTTGACATGTTCCCTTTAAAACTTTCGATATCGATTGATGTTGACATGGAATCATTAACCCTGGGTTATTTAAAGTATTTGAACATAAAATTTAGCATTCAGGTGGTTGGTAAGGATTTCACTTAGGGACTCTACTCACGTCACAAGCACTAAAGGACAAAAATATTATGATTGTCTATACTTGGGTGGCATCAGGGATCGACATTTTAAAATGTAAAATTAATGTGTATTTTATTTTGTAACTCCCCGACACCGAAATCACGTTGGGTGTCGATGATCGACAATACCATTCCTCTCCTTTGCGCGAAACTTAGTTTTTCATTTTCTTTCCGAAGCCGAACAGATCGGTTTTTGGCGATACCCCTGCCAAAGTTCAATCCCAAAAATAAAGACTTTCGTCTGACGATGCTGATGAAGATCGGAGCTTGTTTATTTTAAACTTCTCAAATGAGTTTTTGCCACCTTTAATCTTTACCGATGTCGCACTCCTAAGGTCGTTGGAAAAAGATTTAGTTTTCCGATTCCTTAAGTAGTTATTAAGTACCCTTTAATGGTTAAGATGATTCTTTGTTGTATCTTCAAGAAAGCTTTAGAAAAATCAAATATGAAAAATAAGCGCAGGTATTAGTTTCATACTAAAGGAAAAACAGAGAGTGCAAAGGATCAAGTGGTACCCAAAAAGTAAAAAATGGACATAGAATTTTAGGGTGTGTTGAGTGCTCAACAAATGGATATTCACTGGGAGAAAGCAAAATCTCTTTTCTTCCTTCGTTTCCTTTGACCCTGACTCATGCCCTAATTTATTTTTATTTTTATTTTTTTTATTGGAAGTATTGTTTTAGGGCTTGGTCATTTACTGGGAGGGTATCAGGTTTCCCCCTTAGACTCTGCAACCGATAAATGTCTGCCCCAATTTTCTCGGCTATTTGAAAAGGTCCAAGCCATAGACTCTGAAAATTAGAATGTTTCCCTTTAGGTTCATTTTCTCTGTCCCACTTCAGGACTAAGTCTCCTACTTCAAAATTCTTTTCTTTAGCCTTATGCTTATCGAACCATCTTTTCACTATTTGTTGGTGAGCTAGGAATTTTGAATTAGCCTTTTCTTTCTCTTCTTCTAGCATGAGTAGAGTGTTAATCCATTGTTGTGTGATCGATGAAGGTTCTTCATTGGAATCTTGGGCCAGTTGAAGAGACAGAAGATAGATTCCATTTGGGAGGATGGCTTCTTTCCCGTAGACCAAAAAGTATGGGGAATTTCCTATAGCTTCTTTGGGTGTGACCCTATCCGCCCATAGAGAATTATAGAGTAGATTATGCCAATTTCTTTGGTTATCCATAACTTTCTTATTTAATATCCTTACCAGGTTTTTATTAGTTGATTCAGCCACACCATTTCCCTAGGGATAGTAATTTGCAAAGTACTTGATTATGATTCCTTTGTCCAGAGAAAACTTTGTCAATAGGGTGGAAGAAAAGTGAGTTGTGTTATCAAAGACCAAACTAGAAGGTACACCAAATCTCGTGATCAACTTTTTTTCTATGAATTGGATCACTACCTTCTCGTTTACATGAGTCAGAGGGATGGCCTCTGCCCATTTTGTGAAATAGGTAGTGGCAGCAAGAATGTACTTATGCAGTTTTGAGGAGCTAGGTGAGATTTCTCCTATGATATCCAACCCCCACTACTCGAAAGGCCGAGAGACAGTAACAAGTTGGAGTGGGACCTCCACTCTTTTCTCCTTTCCAGTGCTTATTTGACAACTCTTACAGTTTCTAGTGTAACTATGAGCGTCTTTGAACAGGGTGGGCCAATAATAGCCGGCTCTCAGAATCTTATGAGCGGTAGTGTTTCCTGCAAAATGTCCCTCGGAGGGGCCATCATGGAGTTCTTTCAGTACCTTGTCTACATATTCGCGTTCGATACATCTTAGTAGTACCCCATCATAATTGATCCGGAAGAGCACTAAATTTATAAGATGATATTATGCAGATTTTAATCTCAGGGCTCTCCTTTCTCTAGGGTTGAGGTTTTTGGGACAAGTTTCATGATGTAGAAGATAAGTTGAATCTTTATAACATGAGTCTTGTCTTGAGGAAATGTATGCTACTTCACCACACCATAGTTCCATTTCGTTCTCCCATCTGAGATCTTCATTTACTTGATCCCGGGCTTCGGTTGCAAGCTTGCACAAACCTTGTCCTTTTACTAGTTTTGCAGGTTTTATATCTAGATCAAATTTCTAGACTACTGCCATCCAGTTCCCCCTTATTTCCTCCATTTCCTATTGGGTGAACAAGTATCGGACTGCAGGGTGCAACACAATTACTTTAGTGTGATTCTTGAAGATTTAAGACCTGAAATGTTTTACTGCCTTATAAACGGCGTAGGGTTGTTTGTCTACAGCAGGATAATTGAGCTCGGATCCTCGAAGATTAGTACTTATAAATGACATCCGGGCTTCATTGTTGTCATCATCCATTTGAATCAAGACTACAACTAGCGATTGATCGGAGGTGAAAGTATAAAGGAAAAAGTCTCTATTGAAATCGAGACTTCGCAACATCGGGGCCCGAGAAATGGAAGCCTTGATATTGTTGAAGGTGTCCTTTATCTCATCATCCCACTTAAATTTGACATCTTTGTGAATCATATTTTCTAAGGGTTTGATGATTTCTGTGAAGTTGGGAGTGAACTTCCTCACAAAATTGATTTTCCCGAAAAACGACTGCATAGCTTTCTTGTTATGGGGTAAGGGAAGTTGAGCTATGGCTTTAATCCTTTCTGGGTCTATGAGAATCCCTTATTGAGATATAATGTGACCTAACAACTTGCCTTCCTCGACACCGAATATAGTTTTCTTAGGGTTTAAGGATATACTGTATTTCCTACACCTCTCGAAAATCTGAGTTAAGTGTTGGATGTGATCCTCTTTGTTCTTTGAATACACTGTTACGTCATCTAGATACACTACCACGCATTTATTGATTAGTCCTCGAAAATCTACGTCCATGTCTATTTGGAAGGTTTCTCTTACATTAATTAAACCAAAATGCATGTGCTTATAAGCGAAGGTTCCCAATTTGGTTTGGAAAGTGGTTTTTAAATGATCTTCCTCTGAAACGAGAACTTGGTTATAACCTGAGAAACTGTCTAGTAGAGAGAAGATCTCTAAGCCATACATGGTATGTAGGAGTTGTTCCATCGGTGGGACTGGGTAATTGTCCTTTTATGAAGCCCTGTTGAGGTTCCTAAAATATATGCATAGGCAGATCTCCGTTGACTTTTTCCTCACCAGAATAAGGTTCGCTACCCAAGAGGAATGCCTAACCTGAAAAACGATCTTGGCATCTAAAAACTTCTTTAATTCCTGATACATAAGAGGTTCCAGGGATGGGTGATACTTTCAGAGCTTCTATTTTAAATTTTTTACTTCCACTTTTAAAGGGATGGTGTGTTGAATGATGCAGGTATCATACATTTTCAAATCGCTATAGGACCATGCAAAGACATCCTGGTATTGTCTGAATAATTTGAGGTAAGCTTTCCTTTCTTCCTTAGATATAGTATTTCCCAGATTCACATTCTTTGGACTCTCTGGGGTTCCAAGATTTATAGTTTCATGCAGGGGACAATAGCTACCAGTCTTTGCATTTTTGGGTCCCTTAAATTGCTCTTTTAGATCAAACATTTTTTCTAGATTTGCTATCCCTTTTGGGTTCGCGTGACCCTTTAATTTTTCCATAGGTCATCCTATCCGAAGATTGTTTTCTGTGGACAACTCTTGGAATTCTTCATCATCAATAGAGAGATATTTGAAATTGTCTTGGTTAGTCAAGAAGTTTATGATTTGTTCATATCCTTCGAAGAATTTCCAATTGGAAATGTTATTAGGTACCGACGGTTTGTAGAGCAGTTCCACAGTGAATCAGGAGGCTTCATAATCTTCTAAAGGTGACAGCCTGGAAGTGGTTGTGGCCAAGGAGTCAGTAAGAATATTCTTTGTTCTAGGGATTGCAGTGATATTAAAAACCTCAAAGTGCTATATTAACCTATACCTCCTGTTGATATTTCTTCAGATGAGGAGAATTGCAATGTATAGTATTTATTACTTGCCTAACAATAATTTCAGAGTCCCCAAAAACTTTCAATTCTTTGATATCCAAATCTATGGCTTTCCTTAATCCTTGTACCAGAGCTTCATATTCGGTAGTGTTGTTGGTACATTCGAATTCTAGACTACAGGACAAGAAATGACGTTTACCAATAGGATCGATGAGGATGCATCCTGCTCCAGACCCTTCTTGATATTTCAATCCATCAAAATAGAGGGTCCAAATTTGTGAACGAGAATCGCTATTTTTGTTTCCCTTATTAGTTTCTTTCTCCCTAACCTCTTGTTTCTCAAGATCTAGTGCCGAGTTTTGGCAGAAAAGGGTGTCTCCTGTCGGTATCGATGATTTCTCTTGGAAAATCAATTCAGAGTTTTGGGTAAGAGGAACATCGGATAGGAGGGGGGGGAAGAATTTCCAAAGTAGGATTCCCGGGAATAATTTCTCAGTATGGGGAAATCTATGGACGAGGGCTCGTTAGGGGTTTCTAAATCAATGACCATATGTTTTATATATCTCTCCCTGTCGATTTTGATCATGTTCTTATATCCCTTTAGTGGTAGCCAATGGTGTGCCTAGTCCATACTGAAGTATCTGTTTATCTTTTTAGACAAATATCGACTCAGTAATAGCCCATATGCCTCTCAGATATCTACTACAATAATGTCGATCACTTTCACAAACGTGGGATGCGTCAATATTCTGATCATCAGGTATTTGAGTTCTCCTATGATCTTGACCTGGGTCATATCCAGTTGTATGACATGTTTATCAGTCTTGAGAGGAATGACATTCAATTTCTTGCAAACAGACAAGGGCATGACGTTGGAGGATGCTCCAGATTCTACCAAATAGTTGTGGAGGTTTCTATTGAAGATTTCAAATGTTAGGAGGAATGGGGGGAAAAAAGGTTTTTCCTTTCTATCTCCCAAACAAGTATTCACAGTTGGCTTTCCAACTAGATCTGTGTGAGTCAAACCTCTTTCTAGGCCATTTCCCATTGTCGGGATTTCCGCAGAGTTCAAGGCCTGTAACAAAAATTCTTTCTGCTGAGGGATCCTACATATATCCATAACTGAAATATTGGCCTTTAGATTCTTCAAATCTTCGACCATGTTGTAATCTAGTTTGGGCGATTCCTGGGTATGAATGCTTATAGGATTTTTACCGAGAGCGAAAGATGTTTTCGGGTGGTCGGGATTTAACTTACTTTGCAAGGCTCGAGCGATGTCAGTATATTTGGAGTTGGGCAGGCCCTTACTGCATGTTTGTATCACCGAAACTTCCACGGATTGGTCCTGACACTCAAAAAAATCATCGAAAGGCATGATCAGGTCGAGATCCCATATCAACATGGTTGTATATCATGGTGGGTCAACATCTTCCTGGTTAGTAATATTCATAACCGAACTACTAGGTTGTTCGGTCAGGGAGACTTCATCTAGAAACCGATTGGCCATCAAATTCGTGGCATGTAACCATTGAGGGTAGTCTCTTTTGGAGTGGTTTTCTTGATGATAAGTATAGAAAGAATCAGATGCAACATTCCCTGGATTGATATTTAAGTTAGC
>ML789139.1:745870-761811 GCA_009831015.1 Picea engelmannii | reverse complement strand
GGGGGGGGGGGGGGGTTGATTCTCATGCATAAGGAAGTATAACATCCTTTCTATAAATTAATTGGAAAGGAGATATACCTATGGATTTTTTAGTGTTGATTCTATTGACCCAGAGTGCAAATTTTAAGTGTGAATGCCAAGCCCTTTTGTTATCTATTAACATTTTATTTACGACTCTAATCAAAATCTTGTTGGATGAATTTGCTAATCCATTACCTTGTGGGTAATAAGTAGTAGAGTTTCCAATAATAATAATATATTTTTGGCAAAAATCTATCATTGCAAGTGATTTAAAATATTGTGCATTGTTAGTTATGATTTTCCTAGGACATCCAAACCTAGCAAGGATATTTTCTTCAAGAAGTTTGATCAGAACTGCATCAATAGCAAACTTGGTAGGAATTTCTTCCAACCATTTTTGAAAAATAATATTTTGTAGCTAAGATCCATTTATGTTGTGCAGTAGAAGCATGATGAATTTTGTTATAGCAAGATTTGCCTCACCCTATGCAATCTTGCACATAGGGCCTTTTTCCATTTCCCTATGCAGACTTATCATCCCTATTTGTAAAATCCAGAGATAAAAATATATAGTTTTCCACATGTATGCATCTTTCCTACTATACAACATGCATATATGCAGGTTGCCCCACTACAACCCGCATAAATCAAGATTTGTGCAAGAAAATGAAAATTAATGTCGGGTTTCCATGTCATGACAGGAGATCTATGATCCTTGGCCTTCCATATGCTGGAAATGTTTTGAATTGGCCCTTTAGTTCCATTTTGAAGGCTATAAATGGGCCAACTCCGAGCTATGGAAAGAGGAGAAAGAATTCAACTTTGAGAGAAAATTTACTTTGGAGAAATTACTTACTTCATATTGAGTCTGCATCCCTTTGTCCTTTAAGTCTGAACACAGTGTTCATCCCCCAAGCTCTTCCCTTATTGATTGAGAACTTAATTGCTTATCTATTATGAGCTCATCATACTATTTTCCCATCCAATTGATATCTTGCAAATATTTGAATTATTATTCCATTGGCGTATTTGTCATGTTTATTAAAGGATTATTCTATTGAATGTGCTAACATCATATAATATTACTATATTCTTTCTTGGATTGGTTTTTGAGGACTACTTGCAGGTATATTTCTTTGGGTCAAGTGCTCAATGATGGACTTCATCGAACGTTTGGACGAGATAGGATTTTTATCTTGTATTTCTAGAATATTTACTTTCATAGAATACTTGAGAAGAGATTTCATTTTTGCAGTCATTTCCATCTGTTGTGGTTTACCCTAGCCATAAAGAGATTCTATTTCTATACAGAATTGGCGACCATATTGGGGATTGAATTTTCTTTATTAGGGTTTGGAGTACTTTTCTCCTTAGATTGCTCTCGTTCCTATTGTGTTTCTTGTTGTATCATTACTTGACAGCCTATATTCACTTTGGGTCTGAGTTTTCATCCTTCTCCCTTACCTGGCCTTATTTTTGAAACATATACATGCTTATTAGCTTGAGAGTCACGTACATAGGTAGGTTGTCCCTCTACAAGCTGCGTACATACGCTCTATTTCCTTGAACAATCGCATACATCATCTTTCATTTCTTTTTTGTTGGGTTTGTTGGTTGTTGGGTGGGATTTGATGTTTTTTTAGTCTTCTTGGGTCTCTGTAGTGCGTGTTAAGTGCCCTGTGGGATGACAGAAAACTGGTCTTTGGTTGAATTTTTGGGCAGAGTCTTTCTCATCACCTTTTCATTTTGATTGTCCTTATACATTGAGATGGGTTTTTTTTGCTTGGTATCCTGCTTGAGTTATCTCTTTCTATACACAATAGAGTTTATATATCAATTTTCTTTTCAGTCCATGCATTTTCATTTTTATTATACTGAAAATACAAAATATTAGGCATTTTGCATTTCTTGGAATTTTGGTCTTTTGAGTCCTTGTCATTAGCTTAGTGCATGTAATGAAGGATTTCATTTTTACTTCGGAATTGTAGAGTTGAAATTGAATATTTCATTTGTTTTAGAAGCATATCATTCATTGAAAATTGAAGTTAGGACTTTGCATTATATTCATATTTACTTTTCTTGCAGAGTCATACCATCATGAGTTTCACTACCATACCTATATTGAGTAATCACGGCCACTAAAATTAACGCTATAATTTAAAATTGATTAGTCACAATTTTATTTTCTAGGGTACACAAACTAGCTTAGGATTTAGTGCCTTGGAATAGGATTTTGTGAGTAAACTTCTCCAAGGAAACTAAATCAACATATGTGTCTGAGAAAGGGAGTGTAGAAATCCAATGTATAATTGGTAAAATCAGGAGGCTCTGCTCACACCAGAGTTAATCACAAGGTCGTGCGAGGTTGGTTGAAGGGATATCCCCCTGATACATTCTTAGCATCGGAGATATTTAAGGGGATATATTCGTATATGGGGATCTTGCTAGTGCCTTTACCTCCGTGAGAGGCATCACTTTCAATATTTCAGGATTTTCTACCCTGCCCATACGGTGGACCTAACTTATGACTGCTAGCCTGTGTATCGGTTTTACATTGGTTTATTATTTGCTTGATGTAGGTGCCACATAGGTTAATTGTAGGGGTTATTCTGCAGGTATCTGACTGACTGGTTGTTAAGCCCACGAGGGCCCTTATAACTGATTATGTTACCTCCGATATTTAGCAAGGAGTCTCAGGCCCCTCTTGTTAGAGACATACCTTATTTAGGGAGGGAGGCCACTTTACCCTGTTTGTGTGCATTTTGGTCGTTTGATTTTCAATGTGCTCTTTGATTACTAGTTGGCCTTAGGGGTTTTTACTGAGTTTTTCGTTATCATGGATAGTGGAGTTTCTTTGGCTCCCTCATTAATTTCTCCCCCTTCCATGAAGTTTACTCATTTCTTGGGGGGAAATCCACCCTCTTTTCATAATGGTGTACACGACCATGACACTCAGTCAGCACCTTGGGTCTCTAGTCATTTTCCTATTGATATGTCTTCACTTTTTCAATCCTCTCCCTGGCCCATTTATATGAATCTTAGCATTGGATCTCGGGGGACCATGGCCCCGATGCCTACGTCTTCATTTGATATGAGTCATGTCCCTCAACCAACTCTCACTATAGGAGGTTGGAACCTCCCCTCTTATGGATCCAGTCCTAGCTATGCTCTTTCAAGAGCCAATTCTCAAATGGGTGCTTATTCTACTTATTACACCCCATCAGTGTATCCTCAGTCTTCCATGCCTGTTCCTTTGAACAATTTTCCAATGACGGGTCCTCATGTATCCCCGGGTATTTCATACGAGGAGCATCTGTTTTACGGTTCGGTCTTCCCTCTTCACAGAACCCCTTCACAAGGGGGAAAACTATATCCTCACTTGAATAGTCCTTATCATACTTCTGTCTCTTCGAATAATTCAGTGATGATTCTCATGCGCACCTCTTTGGATCAGTTAGGAGGAGGGTACTACCTTTCTGTATAGGGGCAAGGAGTAAACCAAGATCGTTGCTGGCTTGCAATGTTTCAAAGCCAATCTTTCCCTAGACCTTGGTATCAAATTCCACAACCCACAGCTAGGCCAGTCACCGCCAGTTATATTGGAGCTCCATCACCAACCTCTGCCATTCATGTTGGAAATTGGTTGACGACCTCTGCAAGTCATGTTGACAACCTGCACCCAGCCACTGCTAGTCACACTAGAGGCATCACTCTAGTCACCACGATTCATATTAATGTCACATCTCCAACCTTTGTACATCATGTAGGAGATGAATCTCTCACCTATGTCAATTAGGTTGAGAGCATGTCACCATCCATTGTGAACGAAGCTGGAGGTATTGAGAAGCCTAGAAATCTTAGACGTAAGCCTAAATTCCTTTGTAGGACTTGCGAAGGGGATCACATTACTCGTTTGTGTCCAGCCATTGCTAGGATCCGGGGACCAATTATATGAATCCCAACATTGGGTCTGGGGGAACCATGGCCCCGATGCCTATGTCTTCGTTTGATATGAGTCATGTCCCTCAAACGACTCTCACTGTGGGAGGTTGGAGCCTCCCCTCTTATGGATCCAGTCCTAGCTATGCTCTTTCAGGAGCCAGTTCTCAAATGGGTGCTTATTCTACTTATTACACCCCATCTGTGTATCCTTAGTCTTCCATGCATGTTCCTTTGAACACTTTTCCCATGACGATTCCTCATGTATCCCTGGGTATTTCATACAGGGATCATCAGTTTTACGGTTCGGGCTTCCCTCTTCATGGAACCCCTTCACAAGGGGGAAACCTATATCCTCACTTGAATATTCCTTATCATACATTAGTCTCTTCGCAGACTTCAGTGATGATGCTCGTATGCACCTCTTTAGATCAGTTAGGAGGAGGGTACTACCTTTCCGGATAAGGACATGGAGTAAACCAGGACCCTTCCTAGCCTGCAATGTTTCAAAGATAATCTTTCTCTGGACCTTGGTATCAAATTCCATAACCCACAGCTAGGCCAGTCACCTCAAGTTATATTGGAGATCCATCACCAACCTCTTCCATTCATGTTGGAAATGGGTTGATGACCTCTGCAAGTCATGTTGACAACTCACACCTAGTCGCTACTAATCACACTGGAGGCATCAATCTATTCACCACGATTTATACCAATGTCACATCTTCAACCTCTGTACATCATGTAGGACATGACTCTCTCACCTATGTCAGTCAGGTTGAGAACATGTCACTAGCCATTGTGAATGACATTGGAGGCATTGATAAGCCTAGACTTCTTAGATGTAATCCTAAATTCATTTATAGGACTTGCAAAGGGGATCTCCTTACTCATTTTTTTCCAACCACTGCTAGGATACCAGAAGTATGGGGCTCACCTAAAGGCCCTTTAGATTCCAAGGCATTTGTGGTTTCCCCACACCGTGTTTCTTCTTTGATTGACATGACAGTAATGTCGCTACAATATTCTCTTGACCACACCCCTGCTGTCGAGGGTGATGTGTTCCCTACCGTTGTTATCACACATCCTCTTCAACCTAGAATTGAAAAGGTGGTCATACCAGTTCAATCCATGGTCAATCCTACTTCCTTTATGGAGGGTGATGCATCCTTCAACCATGTCATTAGCATCCATGATCCTACACCTTGTGAGTGAGAGAGAGTTTTACTCTCCCCAAGTTCTCTCTCTCTGAGTCTTGAGGAGATCCCCTTTGATTGGGATGGTCTTGTGGGGTATCCAATGCCCCCCCCTATGTATTTTCATGTACGATACATTATATGATATATCATAGAGATGATGTCCTCCGCTAGTGCTTTATCCTCCTCAACTTGGAGAGATTTTTGTTTTCCCAAGCTTATGTCAGCCATTCGTAAGATACTGACATTCCACAGAATTCCAGCATGGGAGCCTTGGCCTCCCCCATGACTTGCCACCTAGAAACCTCTTATTGAGTTTAATTTAAGCTATTTTCCAACTCGTCTTCAAAACGAGAAAATACTTTCGAGTGAACTTGTCTCTTTCACACTCATAAATTAGATTTGAAAGGACATCTATTTGACACAATTTTATCCCTTTTTTAGAACAAGTAGACTAAATGACATAAAAAAGGACATTTTTTGGCATGAAGTTGTGTTTGCATCTCATGCCCTTGATTGCAGTATTGAGCCTATAGCCGATTCTCTCTTTGCATTATAAATTGTTTGATTTCAACAGTTTTTTGCATCCTCAACCAAGTAGAGCCTCTTTTATATCCCTCACAATTTGAGACCCTATACCTAGGAGGGAACATTCCCCCGAGTGTCAATCTCCCACATGCATTTCCTTGCATTGAGCATAGGTGCATTCCACTACTAGAACTAGTTTTTCTTACTTGCGACACTCGTTTCCTCCTCTGTATCATAGCATTCATTTGTATATGAAAAAAAAAATACGGGCGGGAATGGAGCATTATTTTAGATTGGCAGCAGTCATGTCGCCTTTGAACATATTTATTTGAGTCCATTCATCATCATAATTTTTAGATTAGCATGGCCTTAGGAAGATGAACTCATTACAGAGTCTTCTCGATCGACTGGTTACTCTTCCAGTCCCTATAGAGAATTTCATTGATGCCTCCTGCATCTCATGGTTTCATCATTGAGTCTATGTTGACGGATTCTTCCATATATTTCATGCTCTTGTTCAAAGGAAGTATATCAACCTGTGTCAGCCACTTCTTATAACTCTCTACTTTGCATGTCAGCCATACCCTCATCTTGTCTCAGAATCACATGATATTGTAGTCCTATCATGCACCCTGGTCCTACTTTGATCATTGGTAGGTAACCTTGAACCCAACAATCGACACTTCATCATTGGTCATTGGCTGGGTGGTTTCCCTTGTGTTTGAAAGCAAGACATATATTCACACATTGGGATGTGTGCAGTGTCTTGGATGCCATTAGCCTTATTGGTGGTTTCCTCACCTTTGTCAACAGTTTTCCTCATTGGTTGTTATTCAAAGGGTCTTTTATGTGTACCACTTGCACTTGGAACACATGAAAGATGCACATGGTCATTGGTTCATGAACATGTTCTTTGTCTGATTTCCTTCAAATCATGAAGCTCCTACTTTGTAACTCATGTTGAATGATGAGAGATGCCTTAATTCTCTCCTTTCAGCGAGTCTCCTTCCATCAACTTCAGCTCATTTATTTTGGAAATGAGACCTAGAGTCTTATGAGTACCTTGAGGCTTGCATTCATTAGTGGAAGGTTCTCTCACCATCGACAGTTGGGAATACATCAATGTCTCATGATCGATGGATTCTTCAGGTGTTCGACAACAACTTCTTTATTCAAACTTGTAAGAATTTACTCGGTGCCTTGATACCTACTTTTATTATCGGTAGGCTATCTTGCGTTTGTTAACGGTATACCTCAATGACCGGTAATCAAACGATGTCTCATTGTGTTCGACCTCAAATCCTTTATTCACATGATGTAGACTTTCACCCTTGGAGTATTGTGTAGATTAATTGAAGACAATAGTATGTAGCCGCAACTTTCCTGAGATGTTGCTTCCTTTTCATTGGACCAATACCTATATGAATTTAGTAATCATGGGATATCAATTTGGACTCCATTGTATACATATCTTCATATTGGTTTTGAGACTACTTCTACTGGGCCTTTTTTGTGACTATGACATCTTTTGGCATGTAACCGCATTTATATTTTCCTATTCATGGCCACAGAAAGTTGTTTGGTATATTTTCACATGGATCTGCAGTGTAATTCTATTGGAAGCCATGTATGCAAAGTCAGTACAGAATGTAATGAGAAACTAGTTCTTCCAGTTGGTTCCCCATCACTCCACTTCTGGGTTGTTTATAATGTATTTCAGCCATCGCAGATACTCCTCTGACCTCACACATTAGGGGGCATATGTTCTAGAAATATTTGCCTCACCCTATGCAAACTTGCACAGAGGGCCTGTTTTCGTTTCCCTATGTAGACTTATCATCCCTGTTTGTAAAATCCAAAGATAAAAATATATATTTTTTTACATGTACGCATATTTCCTACTATACAACATGCATATACGCAGGCTGCACCACTACAACCCACATACATCACGATTTGTGCCAGAAAATGAAAATTAATGTCAGGTTTCCATGTCACGATAGGAGATCTATGATCCTTGGCCTTCCATATACTGGAAACGTTGCGACTCGGCCCTTCAGTTACATTTTGAAGGCTATAAATGAGCCAATTCCGAGCTATGGAAAGAGGAGAAAGAATTCAACTTTGAGACAAAAGTTACTTTGGAAAAATTATTTACTTCATATTGAGTCTGCATCCCTTTGTCCTTTAAGTCTGAACACAGTGTTCATCCCCCAAGCTCTTCCCTTATTGATTGAGAACATCATTGATTCTCTATTATGAGCTTTCCTTTGGTGGAGGATTGAAGTGGCGGAGGCCCAGCTATAAGGAACTTAGTTTCTCGGTTCTGAACCTTGCCGATACGGAAGTCTGTAACATTTCACTTATGCTGATCATATATTAATAGAAATACTCTTTTCCTATCCAATTGATATCTTGAAAATATTTGAATTATTATTCCATGGGCGTATTTGTCATGTCTATTAATGAATTATTCTATTGAATGTGCTAACATCATATAATATTACCATATGCTTGCTTGGCTTGGTTTTTGAGGACTAGTTGTAGGTATATTGCTTTGGGTCAAGTGCTCAACGATGTACTTCATCGAACGTCTGGACGAGGTAGGATTTTTATCTTGTCTTTCTAGCATATTTACTTTCATAGCATAGTTGATAAGAGAGTTGATTTTTGCAGTCATTTTCGTCTGTTGTGGTTTACCCTAGCCATAGAGAGATTTTCCTCGTAACAAATTTCACCTATGAAGTCTAAGCCCCATTGTTGAAAAGAAGCTTCAAATTTTATTGGCACCAATCTATGATTCCTTCAATCTCTTATTCAACAATTTTATAGTTAAAAAAAAAATCCAAAGGGTCTTTCCAGTAAATATTTTCTCCTAATATGCAATACTTGATTTCTTGAAGTTTGAGTGACTTAGCATGACCTTGACTAAAATTATATGGGAATTCAAAAGTTTTCAAATAAAACACAATATTTTTCTACCAAGGAGATGAAGAAAAATTATCCTGAACCTTAATTGAGGGTTGTTTCAAATTTGTTTCCTCGAATTCTGCTAAAGGTTGTTCTTCTATTTCTGCAATTTGATTTATTTCAAAAACTTTACAATTTGATTCAGCTAGAAGTTTTGCTAAACCTTGACCTTTAATCAGTTTTGTTGGTTTTATTTCAATGTCATACTCCTGAACTGTTTCTATCCATTTTCCATTTTTCCGTCGGTATCAAGATGATTCAACACTTATTTTACTGTACTACAAGGAACATATGCAATTATTCTAGAATGAAGAACACAAACTTTAAAAGACTCTAGAGATTTAACTAATGCATAAAATTGTTTTTCTATGATGTTATATTCAAGATCAGAAGCTCTTAAACGTTTGGCTAAAGAATGCAATTGGTTGTTCCTCATTATGTTCATTTCTTTGTAAAAGGACTGCAAGAATTTCATTATGACAAGAAAAAGAAAAGATAAGGTATTCTTTTAAGTAATCTGGGCTTATCAAAACTGGTGCTTCTCCCAAGGATTTCTTGATCTGGTCAAACGAATATCTGACCTCTAAATACCATTTAAATTCATTATCCTTTTTAAGAATGTCTGTCAAATCCTTTACCACTTCAACAAAATTTGGAATGAATATTCTCAGAAAAATTATCTTTCCAAGAAAAGATTGAATCTCTTTCTTGTTTCTTGGAAGAATGATGACCCTAATTTCTTCAACACGTTGAGGGTCGATTTTTACTCCTTCTTTTGAAACAATATGTCTAAGTAATTTACCTTCTTTCATAGAAAAGTGAGATTTTTTAGGATTAAGTGAAAAACCATATCTTTGAAATTTAATAAAAGTTTTCCTAATATGTTTTAAGTGATCATCATATGATTTAGAGAAAATAATTAGATCATCTAAATAAATCACAACGAATTTGTCCTTTTCTCCAAAAATTATATATCCATCTCTCTAAAATGTTTCTCCTCCATTCATTAGCCTAAAGGGAATTTTGTCATACATAAAATTTCCCCAAGGTGTAGTGAATGATGTCATATTTATCTCTTTTTCATGCAAAACAATCTAGTTATAACCTAAAAATCCATCAATCATAGGTATCTGATTAGCTCCTAGTATTTTTTGCAATACATGATCCATTTTAGGAAGAGGATAATTATCTTTTAATGAATATCTATTGAGTCTTTTGAATTCAACATTGAGTCTTATTTCATCGTTCTCCTTTCTAATAGGTAACAAATTTGCAAGCTAGGAATAACATCTAAGGAAAACTATTGTTTTTTCATCTAACAATTTCTTTAGCTCTTTTTCAATGACTGTGAAGAGGATATGATTCACATGTATTAATTTATGTTTGAATGGTTTATATCCCATTTTAAGTGTAATTCTATGTTGAATAATTATATTGTCACAAGTCTTTAGATATTCATATGACCATGCAAACACTTCTATAAATTCTTTAAACAAATCAACTTACCCGACACTCTGATCAACAGGTAGAATTTTTTAGAGCTTGATATTCCTTGGTTGTTGTTGAGATCCAATGTTAAAATATTCCACTTCTTCAATTTTAGGATGAACAGTAAGTTTAAAAGAAACATCATTTTTATCAAATAGATTTTCCAGATGCACTAGTCCTTTTGTAATTTGATTGTTTCTTAACACCGTCATTTTATGGTTAGCAATCATATTTTGTAATTTAGGATCAAAATTATGACTAATTTTCTCATTATTTTTAGCATCTTCTTGGTCAATATGAGTTGTAGAAAATTCATCAACCATTTCGAAAAACTTTTTAATTTGTTGATCATATTAAAATACTTGCCAATGTTTGACATTGTCAGGAATTGAAGGTTTGTATTTCATTTCCACTTCATATTTAAGGGTTGGAATATTAGGGGGTCTAAAAGTTCTTACTTCTACTAATAAAGAATCATCTTGTTGATTTTCATGTCTTAGTATTCCATGGATATCGATGGATAAAAATAAATTTTCAATTAGATCCCAAGAAAAATTCCTATAGTATCTCATCCTAGGATGTTTAGCTTGATAAACCTTCCTATTTTTTTTGATAATTAATTCTACATCACCATAGACAATCAACTTTGTAATTTTCATTTTTCTAATAGCTTATAAACCTAACACTAAAGCTTCATATTCTTAAACATTATTTGTGGAATCTGTTTCAAATTGCAGTTTAAAAGAAAATGGAAATAATTTGCCAGAAGGTGAAATTAGGAGTATACTTTCTCCAACACCCTCCCAAGGAGGAAGCTCCATCAAAATACATTTTGCACATTCCATCTCCGGGCTCTTTATTTTCACACAAGGAAGCATTTACAATTTATGTATGAAGTCTTTGTTCATTATTTACATATAGAATGAAACAACCCAAGTCTTGATATTTTGACTAAATAGGGTAATTATTGGGATGATTGGGATCACTAACTATGTAAGTTATTTTGGTTTCACTATAAATTCTCTTGGTTTCTCCACCAAAGACTGGAATTGTAGCATATGTCATGTCCATTTGTAATGAGCCACCTAATTTACTTACCAAAGATCTAGATAAAATCATACCATAGTTTAAAGGCACATTTTCCACAACTATATCCGTCAAAACACATTTTAAAGTAATTTGGGCTAAATATACTGAGTGGGCCTAATGGTTAAGAACATGTGTTTCCTCATAAGAGGTCACAGGTTCAAATCCAGAGGGGGGTAGGGTATGTATACCTTCGTAGACTTTACCAGTCAAATCGTTGGGCGGAGGGGGGTCCCTTGTCCCACAAACACAGGGGTCTCATACACCAATTTGGTGTGATGGCTTGGCCGTGACCTTAAAAATAGATTATTATTATTATTACTATAAGGTCTTTGATCATTCCTAACAACCTAATATTTATTTCATCAGAGTACAGATCATGATATGGTTTTGTTATTTTTAAACCCATCTTCTCCATGACTATTTTAGCCATTAAATTGTGAGAAGCCCCTAAATCTAGCATAAAATTGTGTAAGATATGCTCATGTAAAGTCAAAGAAATGTGAAATGGTGTCACTACTTCTCCTCTTTCCTCAATATGAGGATCAAACATTATAGTGGGCCTTTCTTCTTGTAGATTTAATGTATCAAGTTGATTTTTTAGAATGGAATCAATCATTTTCATCACTTGTTTTTGATCAACAACATCTTTTGCAATTTCCATCAAAGTAATAGGAATTTTATTTAATTCATTTTCCAGATTAAAGGAACTACAAATTTTCTTAGTTTCTTTGTGTTCTACATTTGTTTTCTTAGCATATTGTTGATTATATTTTTCTTTTACAGTTGTGATTTCCTTTCCTTTATCTTTATTTTGAATTTTATCTCACTGAATTTGGTTACTTATTTTCGTTGTCGAGGTCATATTTTGTATGCAGTTTAGCTTGCAAGGCATATGAGAAAATCCTATATTTGGATGATGAAGAATCAGTGTGACTATTGTTATCATCTTCATTAAAATATGAATTAAAATTTAAGGATTTCTCATGTTCTTCTTGAGTGAGATGTACATAAAAAAGATTACATTCCATCATATTTATTTCTTCATTGATATCTTCAAATTCTTCTTTCAAAAAATTATCCACCAATTTTTCATTTTTTATAGGTGCATGTACTGGTTGATCATCATTTTTCCTTTCTCTCTGCAAAACTTGAGGAGGGTTGAAAGGCCTTCTAATCTGATTTCGATTTCTATTTTCAAGAATTCTTCTCTCGGTTTTCATTCTAGATAATTTACTTGATAATTATTTTATGATTCTTGACATTTCTTCAATTTTATCCTCTTGACTTTTATTAGTACATGATGTACCAACTTGTTCCTTTCGTTTTCTTTTTTTCCTTTTCCCCTGATTCACTTCTAATTATATATTTTCCTGAAGCAATCATATTGGATTCAATTTCTACAGTGTCATATTGCATACCAGTTAAAGTAGTAGAGTTTCTCCCCCTAATTAGAAAGGAAAAAACTGGGTCAAAAGAGCCAACAAAAGTAACTTTTGTAGTTGGTTGTGAAGGCTTGACATTTGCAAGGATTTTATTATAAAGTTTGTTAAATATTTTGATAAAATATGAGATAGATTCATTTTGTTTCTTTTTAAAACTCCCAAACTCAGTTAATAAATATAAATGGTCTTTTTTTTTACCCCACTTTCTAAGGAAAGTAGATTATAGTGCATCCCAAGAATCAATGGAATTAGGAGGTAACCCCTTAAACCATGTCCTCACCTCACCTTCAAACCTTTGAACAAATATACTCATATATACATATTCATGTTCAATACCTTGATTATATATGAAATAATGAAAGGATGATAAAAAAAATTATGGTTGTGATCTCTTCTTCCCCATTAAATTTAGGCAATATCTTTAAATAATTGTTAGGAAAATTGTGTAGGTTTCCAAGAAAATTCAAAGGAGCATATCTAGAAGCTTATTTATTAAAAACCCTTGGTAGGGATGGTGGAGGAGGTGGTTGTTGTTGAGTGATATTTCCATCCAGGACTACATGATTTATTGACAACTATGAATTCTCAGGAGTGAGTGGAATAAAGAATACTTTAAATTCTTCCTCTCCTAAAGGATATTTCAAAAGAGATGTTCGAGGAATTTCTAAATCTTTGTTTTTAGGGTATAAGAAAGGAAATATAGGAGATGTAATAGAAGAATTATCAAGAGATTCCTTTGGAGAAATATTGGGAAAATATTTAGTAGGAAAAATCTGGGAGATTACAGGAAAATCTTTAAGGGAAAGCTCAATATAATGTTCATGGAATAATTCAATTGAATCAGTTATGGTAACTGATAAAGGTGGTTTTGAAAATTTTGGAAGGGACTCTTTAGGAGATGATGGAAGAGGAACTTTAAGGGAACTAGCAGAAAATTATTTTGAAGGATATTTTATAACAATAGAGGATTTTCCTTTTGATTTAGGGTCCGTAGAAGAAGAAGGTTTAGCAGCAGAAGGTATAATAAAAGATGTTACAAGTATTTGTCTAGGATTTATCTTAAACAACAAATTTTCTAGATCTTCTATTGGTGTTTTCTTTTTTGGGTCTAGGTTAGCCCGATTGTCTTTCTTTCCTGATGTCAGGATTGAAAATGTGGAGTCACCGAGTGAAATATTTTATCCTTCCTAACTCTTTTTCACCAGTAAGGAGTAGTTTTTCATGTCATTTTACCCAAGGAAAAGTAAAATTTATTTAATTAGGTCCCCAAAAATGACACCAAAAAAGTTTTGTAACCGTTGAGATGTTTCTGGCTAGGAAACTATGCCAAGGAATCCATTAATTTTGATTGATTTTTGCTTAAGTCAATCTATCCTTAAACAAAGTGTTTTACTAATTCACTTCAAGCCTTAATTACTAATCTTCAATGCTTTAACAATAAAATTTTGAGGGAACCATTTCAATGTTGCAATCAATTAAACCTCTAAAGAGATGAGAGAAGAAATAAGAAGAACAATAATAATAGCAAAATAATGTATCTTCTGATAAATATTATTTTACTTCTCAATTATAATAATTTATGTAGAATATGTATTTGGACTAAAAATATAAATTGAACAAAAAGAAAGAATGTTTTTCAAGTATAAAAGGTTTAAATAACAATTAAGAAAAAGTCCTCTTAATACTCACAGTATGTCGAAGAAATATGTAGCTTTAATGATCCCTTCTTTTGTTTTAATAGTAGTGTAACACCCCTAGTTCTAATCCCCGTGAATTATACTGTAATTGTGTAAATGTGAATTATGTTGGTGAGCTGATGCGTTGGGGAAAATAGATTGTATCGATTTAATGTGGTCAGGGGCCAAATTGCATGTTATGAACATTGATTAATTAATAAAAGTAATAATCATTGGTTGTGATATGAAAGAGATGAAGAACAATGGGGGGATATGACTCCAGAAAAGAGAGGGGTCCAAGGGGGATTTAGTCATGGGTATTATTCCAACCCACATTCCTAAAATTATTATCTTTTTGTATAACCTTCCATTTGTTGATTGAGTGTATGAGAGACCAATAAATAAATGCATGTAAAAGGGTGGGTGTGAGTGGTGACATCCCATAGTTATTGGATAGAATGGGCTGAGGTAAAATCAATTTTGAGAAGAGTGTGATTCAAGCAAGCAAGGAAGAAGAGGGAATTCGTATGCAAAATAGGAACCATTTTTACATGTAGATTTAGGGCAACAAAGGAGTAGTAGAGGGATGGGAAGAGGAACATCCATGGAATACTTGAAGGAAGCCATTATTTGGCCGTGATTTTATGATGAGAAAGAGGCATGTGTGCCTATAAATTAGGTTGTGATCCTGTGGTGTGATTTTCTGTGGAGAAAATGGCTCAGAGTCTTGTGAAGGTTGCTATGAGAAAATATGAAACAACTGAGAGTTTGTAGAATTCCCAGCTGAGTGATTCCTAGCCAACCGAATGCACTAGTGGACCTGATAAATGAATGGTATAGCCCGAGGGACTATGAGAAGTGAAGGGGTTACATTCCTTGGGTAGTTCAGGTTTTGGGGAAAACAGAGAGCTAGAGGTTGGAACTACTGTGAGAATAGAACCTGGGTTTGGGGCTGCTCTATGTGGAGAGTGGTTAGCAAGTGGGTCAGATCTCCTTGTGGAATCATAGCCTCAGATCGGGGGTGGATTGCTAACTAGATAAAATGATCATAAGTGTATATGGTTGGGAGGTTCATTCATCGTTTGCTTCTAGTTGGTTAATCATTAACAGATAAGTGTTTATGTTATGTTATTATGTTAAATTCCACTATTTAAATAATTTATATGAATGTTGTATGTTTGTTTTGTGTTTGTTGTTACTTGAACAATTATATTCATGTTTAATATACATTGTTAGATGCATTTATAACTGTAGTATTAGTCAAAGGATCAAATATGTGTGTGATCTACGACTGGTAAGATACAGGAATTTAATTAGCAGTAAATCTTAATAATTTAATGAGTTTATACACGTAAAGTAGCTCGGTTGGATGTTCAGTACATTACAAGTAGTAGTTATACTAAATTGTTACAACTTCACTAATAAACACATTCAAGAGTGAATCTATGAAAATAGAAACAACATAAGAGAGAGAAATCATGTAACGCCCCCGTCATTATGAGAACAAGCGATGTACAATAGGTCAATTTTATTTTTTTTTGCGTTAAGAAAACAAAACATCATAAAAGAACGACACCATCACCCCCCCCCCC
>ML789139.1:714741-745852 GCA_009831015.1 Picea engelmannii | reverse complement strand
TGATATTCAATTAATCACTACACGCTAGAGTAATAAATCAGAACATTCACAAGCTAACTTAAATGAAGTGTGAGATAAAGTAGTTACTAAACAGTCTTGCACAAAGTAAAATTAGGCGCAACGAGGTCAACCCAATTCGACAATTATTCCAATTCGTGCGAGAAGTACAACATCTAATCCATCATTAACAATGCACACAAACATCCCCATAATAATCATCATAATATCCATGGCACCAATAATCTTATCTTAGGTTCAAGATGCGAAGAAGTCAATCAAAGAGTTCAATCACAAATCGTCATTAACTCCCAAGTGCGTGAGTGATACAAGTACTGAATTGGACATCAATCACATCATTACAAGGAGTGTAGTTAATCTAAGCACTTAGGAATTCCGGCATCCACATAGTTACACTGTGCACGAGTGACCGAAGGCGTAATCAATTGATTTTTAAGGCATAAAAAGAAACTAAACCCCGCCATCTTCCATACATCGCAATTAATTGAGGCACAAGGTAATAACCAATTCTTAATTCAATTCAGCAACTAGATAAATGAGGGCGCAAGGAAAACTTTTTAATTCATCATCTAGACGAATTTCATAACACGAGAAGTCCTATGACTTAACAACGTTCCACACTTCAATTATCTTTGTGTGCAAGAGGTTTGAGAATACACGACGTACAACATACTAAAATCAGTGCGTGCAAATGTTCTTTTATTTAAAAGGTCATTCATCATAAAACGATTTGTCAGGCGCTAAAGGACTAAAGTATAAGACCAACATTAATACAATTTCAAGTGTGCACGAAGTCTAACAATCTAAACTATCCATTAAGACGCAGATTCCAGATGTGCAAGAAGCCTAATACTCTAACTATCATTGATGAGATGAAATCCATGAACAAAGGCTTTATGACATCAACTAAAGTAGACTCTTAACCAACCTTAGAACTCATCCCGCAAGGTCATCACTCGTCCTCTAATCAATGAACAACATCATTGGATATTTAGAGACTAAGTACCTTGTGGAGTCCTAGACCCTTAAGGTGTTTAATTAATTTTACAATAAGGCAACGAAAAACCCATTTGTTAATTTAGTAAATAAAGAAACCTCCTAGCAGTAATAAGAAGCTAGGGATTTTGTGATTACTGTGCCTTCCCATCAATTCCTTGTTGTAAATAAACAAATTGCATTCCTTGTTGTAAATAAATAAATTATAAAAACAATAACTTTTTCATTTGAAAATTGTTTTACACAACCTCGTTTATAAAAACAATAAAAAATAAAGTTTATAAGGAGATTCAACCCAAAATTTAATTTTTAATTAATAAGGCATAAAATTTAAATATTAAATTTTATACCGTCAACAATTAAATCAATAAAAATAGAAAACTTATTCAACCATCAAATAGAGGGTTAACAGGTGGGACTTCTAGACGTAGTGCCCTCAGGCCAGATAGGAAATTGTTGCCACGATGGGTCCCAATTTAGAGTAAGGGTGTTCGTTTTGACAGGAGGTGTAGCTGTCATTAAGGGTTTTTATAAGGCGAGTAAAACTCACGGTCTGGCAGGGATAACTTGCTGTCATTAACCCTTTTTAGAATAAATCATGTTTTCTGGCAGAGAAAATTTTTTGTCATCAACGTTTTTTTTCTAAAGGAATAATACCTGCTATCTATCTGGTGGAGATAAATATGTTGTCATTAGCGTTCTTTAAAGGAAATTACAGCTATTAAACTTGCTGGCGTTAAGGAAAAATATTGTTGTTGAATTCAATGTCATTAACGTTTCTTTAAAGGAAATTATTGTTGTTAAATTCACTGGCATTAATGCTTTCTTTAAAGGAAAAATACTGTTGATAAATTCGCCGTCATTAACGTTCTTTAAAGGGAAAACGCTGCTGTTAAATTCACTAGCAGAAAGTTCAAAAATAAAAACTTACGGTCTGGAGCCTTGAGGGAATGGCCTGACACCACTCCTCTTGACGCGCAGAGAATCCACGCGCCCTGGTAAGCACGAACCCAGCATGGGCGCCAATCCATCCGACAGAGCCCACAACACAACTCATGTGTTACCATGAATTTTCCCAAGGATTGAGCCAACAGCACAACAGGATTGAACAACGAAAACTACAAGAAATCGCATCATCCAAAAAGGATCTCAACGACTCAAGCTAGCCTATATTATAGATCTCACAGCCAGCCTATATTATACACCTACTAGACGTGATTCATATTCCTCCTCCTCTATATTTTTTATAGATTTTTTTTAGTGATTAGTTTCTCAAACCCTCATTAGATTATTTTTATTAAATTTAATTAGAATAAACCTTCCCCATACACATGTCACTTGATCTCTTAGTTGCACCATAAATTAATTAATTAATTCAATTTTTCTTATTTCCCCCACCCACTTAAAAGCGTTCCTAAAAACACTCATTGGTGTCCCTTTATTCCCTTACATTTCTTAAATGAGTGACGCCTTAATTAAAGCCTAGTTGATTTCACAATTAGAAAGTTCCAAAAGCTAGATTCCCTATTAAATTAGACATTCTCATTTTTCTTTAAGTTTCACCTTTTCTTTAAGTTCCCATTTTTATCTAAGTTAAGAATTAACAAGTTTAAACATAAACAACAATTTACCCTTTTAATAATTTAATCCTTCATTAAAATTTTACTTTAATTTTTAATGTTTGAATTTTCTTTACCCCCTTCTTGTTACATGTCCATTTAGTTTTATTTTGTTCACATGTTCTACTTAGACCAAGATTTAAATTCACTAAGCTTGGCGACAATTTTTAAGGGAAAAATTAGTTATTAAACTTTACTCATACCATCATTCATTTTAAGTCCGACCAGATCCTAAGGAGGAATAGTTTTATAGGTGCTAGGTTTATTAACTTGCCATATTTAAAATCATGATGATGCAGGAGCATCAACAACACATCAAGCGAGCCGACACATTGAGTGGAAGACAGTTGGACAAGCCAGCACACATTTTGAAATACTTTGGGAATGTTGCGTAATCTTAAATGATTCATTTAAGAGATGGTGCACTTGTATTGTAAATGGACCTTGAGCGGATAACTCTCGTCCTTAGGTAGATAGACGACATTTATTTTAGTTAATGCTGGTAGATAGGAATTTAATTCTAGATTTGATAGTGTAGAGTCTAAGAGGGAAACGAGATATAGACACCCTCATTGTAACATTGTATTATGATCAAGCATTCAGGAGCAAGAAGAAAAGAGTAAGCAGAGAACTGTGTAAAGAACATCCATGTACATATATTGAATTAATAGAAGAAAACTTGATTCAATCCATGGTTAGGTGTCTATTCTCTGTGTATTAATGATTATGCTCATGAATAATTGCTTCATGTCATGCATTTGCTTTTATATGCTGTGTATGTGATTTCATGGTTGAATTGAAGTCTGAAAGGAAGAGTGAATGAGTTTCAATTGTTTCTCTAAGTGAGTCAAAGGATTCCTGCAAGGAGTGCAGTCGAATTGTCCGCAAGGAGTGCGTTGACAGAAGGGTTCACTTAGAGGTAGTTTTTGTTCTCATCTCTTCGAAGGTGCAAGTTACACACAGTGTCGTGCAAGGAGTGCCCAGGCCAAGTGAAGTCTCAGAGTTGCGATTCTGAGCAAAGCCTTGAAAGACTGTTGTTGCAGGAGTGCGCAGGGTCAAAAGACTTCAACACTTAGACGTTGTTTGAAGATTTGCCGCAAGGAGTGCGTGCAAAAAATTCTTTCGAAGGACCAAGGAGCCGTGAAAAAACTCAGGAGAAGTAGGCCTTTGAATCCGTCAAAGGATTGCACAGAGAAGTTACACTTGAAAAGTTCGAGCAAGTGCTGAAGACTTGCGCACAGGTGGACAAGTCTTCACTGAAGGAGCTCCTGGTTCATTTCGTAGGAGTGTTAGAGAAGGAACGGATGGACGTAATCATCCGAGGAGAAATTTCGAGAATCTGAGGGCCGTTGGATCTTGCGAGGGTGCAAGAAGGCTACAGTACAGGTGTGAAAAGGGTTCGAAGCTCAGGAGGGCAGGAGTCGTCGATCGGGATCACGAGGAGTGTAGTTCTACTCGTGGATCGGCGTATCGGGAGTTTGTGAGGTGAGACTCCAAATTTACGCAACGGAAGTCGCGATAGAGCGAGAGGCGATATTCCGGGAGTTACGTAAGTAAGGTGGGCCACATAAGATAGTGCAGGACAGGTGACAGAGACCATCGGAGGTTCGGCGTGTCGGGCCTTGGGACTCGAGGAAGGAGTCATTTGGTTGTTCAAGTGGCGAAGTCGCGAGGAAGCGAGATCGCAAGTCTCGACACTTCAGCACATCGGGTATCGGTGGTTGGAACACTGAGCGGTTGGTGTCGCAGGTAGCGAAGTTGCGACATAGAAAAGTCCCGATAGCGGAGGAAGAAAGTCAGCGAGGCTGATACGTCGGGTCTCGGGGACTCAAAGGTATATTGAGCATCTGTGAACTCACGAAGCCGCGAAGTTCCGATCCTAAGAGTGCAGAAAGGGAGGATTGTGCGAAGTGAACTGTGGGTGCAGATCTTCCGATTGGGAGATAGAAGAACCTTGGAGTTCTTCGGGCCAAGGGGAGAGAAGGTCCTGGTGAGAGTGATCGTGCTCCGAGGAGTGCGGTTGCCGTCAGTGTGGTATCAGAGCGGGAAAGACTCTTTGTTTTCTGTAACAGAGAGAGACAAGATTTCACCATGCCACCAAGAAGGGAAAGGCAGTCACCTGACCCGGAAGACAGGGAGGTGCGAAGAAGAGGTAGGCCGGCGGGAAATCCAGAAATGGAAAGGAAAATGAGAGATCTCCGAGCAAGACTCGAGGAGATGGAGACAACGCAGAGACGCGGAGTTGGTGCAGGGGATCTTAGTGATTTCGAAGTGGAAGAGGAAGTTGGACATGAAGAAGAGGTTACAGCAGAGGATGCATCAATAGAGCGGTTGATCAAAGCCATTTCCAGGATGAGTTCCAAGACCAAAATGGACATTCTAGTCTATGAAGGAAGCCTGGATGCAGAGGAGTTACTGGATTGGATCCGAGCTCTTGACACCTACTTCGATTATGAGGATATCGAAGAGGACAAGAAGGTCAAGCATGCTATTACACGCTTGAAAGGACATGCAACATTGTGGTGGGACCAGCTACAAGCTGATAGACGCTGCAAAGGCAAGCAAAAGATCAAAAGATGGGATCGGATGATTGCGAAGATGAAGGAAAAATTCATCCCAAGGGATTACCAAATCACTCTGTTCAGAAGAATGCAGAACCTGAGACAGAAGTTGATGACAGTGAAAGAATACACTGAGGAATTCTATCGACTGAACATCAGAGCAGGTCATCGGGAGAGCGATTATGAGAAAGTCGCCAGATATCTGAATGGTCTGAGATACGACATTCAGGATGAGTTAAGCATGGTCACCATCAGAACGGTGGAGGATGCTTACCAGATGGCTCTGAAAGCCAAATAAAAGCTGAGCCGAAAGAAAGGTCAACGAGGGCGAGGCAGGAGTCAGCCCAGAGGCAAGGCAGTTGCCCAAGATAAATATTAGAAGCCCAAGGAGGAATGGAAGAAACCTCAGGGTAAGATTGAAAGAGATGGGACCTCACAGCGAGGACAACCACATGTTGAACAAAGAGGACAGCAGAATAATCAGCGAGGAGATTATGCTAACGCAAATTCTTTTCCTCGTACCAAAGGTAGAGGAAGAGGCCAAGGTGGCGTTATCACATGTTTTACATGTGGGAAGAATGGACATAATTCATTTGAGTGTCCAGAGAAGAAGAAGGATAGTGGAGAAACTCACATCACTGAAGCACAGAGGCGTAATGTTGAGAATGAAGAAACAGGAAGTGGAAGGTCACTGACGGTGCACAAAGTTCTCTTGACACCCGAGAAGGAGGTGGAGGACACAGCTCAGAGGACCAGACTTTTCAGAACCACATGCAAAACCAAGGGCTGGAAATGCTAGGTTATTGTGGATAGTGGAAGCACAGATAATCTCGTTTCGAGCGAGATGGTGGAGAAATTAGAGCTGGAGACAACCAATCACCCGAGTCCATACAAAGTTTCATGGCTACAGAAGGGACATCAGGTGAGTGTTACTAAACAATGTTTGGTTGAATTCAAAATAGGTGGGTATAATGATAAAATTATGTGTGATGTTATTCCCATGGATGTATGTCATTTATTGCTGGGTAGACCATGGAAGTATGAAAGAAATGTGGTTCATGATGGGAGAATGAACACATATACCCTAGAGAAGGATGGGAGTACACACAGGTTGCTTCCGATAATGGATAAAGAGATGAAACCGGAAGTAAACAACACAATACTTCTCATGAGTGGGAAGGAGCTTCTTACGGAGATGAAGAAGAAGGAAGATCCACAATTCTTTGTGGTCAGGAAGCCGAGAATCATTCTGACTAGCACAAGAGTGGATGATTTTCCGGATGAGGTTCAGGAACTGCTGGAAGAGTTCGTTGACATCATCATGGACGAATTACCTCATTCATTGCCACCGATGAGGGGTGTGAGTCACCACATTGATCTCATACCAGGAGCCAGTTTGCTGACTAAATCTGCGTACAGATTGACGCCGCAAGAGAACGAGGAGGTCAAGACACAGGTCCAGGATTTGTAGGACAAAGGACTAGTCAGAAAAAGCCTGATTCCATGTGTTTTTCCGACAATGCTTAGTCCAAAGAAAGATGGAGGTTGGAGAATGTGCACTGATTCAAGAGTGATAAATAAAATTACCATCAGGTACAGATTTCCACTGCCGAGAATGGATGATCTGATGGATTGCCTGAGTGGGGCAAATTTCTTTTCAAAGATTGATTTGAAGAGCGGATATCACCAGATTCGCATGAGGGAAGGCGATGAATGGAAGATAGCATTCAAGACAAACGAAGGTTTGTACTAATGGCTAGTCATGCCGTTTGGTTTGAAAAATGCATCGAGTACATTTATGAGATTGATGAATGAAGTCCTGAGGAAATTCATCAGAAAATTTGTCGTCGTATATTTGGATGATATACTGATCTTCAGTAAGACAAAGGCTGAGCATTTGAGACATTTGGCCGTTGTGATGAGGAAACTACAGCAGGAGAAGTTGTTGATCAATATGAAGAAATCTTCATTCATGAAGACAAAGCTCATTTATTTGGGTTTTTTCATTTCGGCGAATGAATTGAAGATGGATCCGGAGAAGGTGGAAGTGATTAAGAATTGGCCATCACCGACAAATGTATTCGAGGTGAGAAGTTTCCATGGTTTGGCTAGTTTCTAGCAAAATTTCATTAGGAATTTCAGTGGAATTAGCGCAGCGATGATGGACACAGTGAAGAAGCGGCATAAGACTTTTCACTGGACAGCAGAGGCCGAAAAGAGCTTCAATCAGTTGAAGCGAAAGATCACAAAGCAACCAGTGTTGGTGTTGCCGGATTTCATGAAGACATTTCAGGTGAAATGTGATGCAAGTGGCTTTGCCATAGGAGCGGTCTTAAGTCAGGAAGACAGACCAGTTGCATATTTCAGCGAGAAGCTAGATGAAGCAAAACTAAAGTACTCCACGTATGACAAGGAATTTTATGCTATCATACAGGCATTGAAGAAGTGGAGGCATTACTTGATCCCGAAATAATTTGTATTGTATAGTGATAATCATGCATTACAGTTTGTGAGTCAACAGGAGAAGTTGAATCAGAAACATGCTAAATGGGTAGAGTATATGCAGAATTTTACATTTGTAATTAAACACATTTCAGGAACTGCTAACAAAGTGGCTGATGCTTTGAGCAGGAAATGTTTGTTGCTGCAGGAATTCAGAGTCAAAACATTGGGTTTTGAAAATATGAAAAACATGTATGCAAGGGATGCAGATTTCGGAGAAGCATATGAAGCAGCTAAGAATCCAGTTCTCAGAGATAGGACTCCTTGGATAGATTATATGATCCAGGAGGGATTTCTATTCAGAGGCAATCAAATATGTATTCCGAATTGCTCCATGAGGGAGAACTTGTTGAAAGAGAAGCACAATGGAGGCTTGGCATGACAATTTGGCCACGAAAAGACCTTTGCGAAGCTGAGCGAATCATATTTTTGGCCAGGCATGCGAGCATATGTCAAGAGGTTTGTTAACAGGTGTCTAATTTGTCAGTATTCCAAGGGGAGGAAACATAATGCAGGATTTTATCAGCCATTGCCCATACCAGAGAGGCCATGGGAGGTGATTAGCATGGATTTTTTATTGGGTTTGCCGAGGACGCAAAGAGGTGTTGATTTCATCTTTGTAGTAGTGGATAGGTTTTCAAAGATGGCACACTTCATTCCATGCTAGAAGACCAGCGATGCAACTCACATCGCGAACTTGTTTTTCAAGGAGGTCATTCGACTTCATGGATTGCTGAAAAGCATTGTCTCGGACAGAGACACTAAATTCGTAGGAAATTTTTGGAGGACGCTATGGAAGAAGCTGGGGACTAACTTGGCGTTTAGTTCAGCTTATCATCCTCAGATGGGCGGCCAAACAGAAGTGGTCAACAGGAGTTTGGGAGATTTATTGAGGAGCTTGGTGACAGAGCACCACAGTAGTTGGGATAATGTGTTTCCATAGGCAGAGTTTGCTTACAATGACTCTGTGAACCGGAGCACAGGTAAAAGTTTGTTTGAAATTGTATATGGCAGGCAACCGAGAGGAGTATCTGAACTAAGGTATTCAGAGCAGATAATGACTAAGAGCGCAAGCACTGAAGAATTCGCAGGGGCGATGAAGGATCTTCACAACAAAGTGAAGCAAAGACTGATAAATTCAAATCAGGAGTATAAGCGCAGAGCAGATCAACATCGGAGACAACTTCAGTTTGAAGTTGGTGATTTAGTTCTGGCTCATCTGAGGAAAGAAAGGTTCCCAAGGGGAACATACAACAAGCTGAAAATGAAGAAAATCGAACCATGCAGAGTCCTGAATAAATTCGGGGAAAATGCTTATGAAATCGAGTTTTCGGATGGCATCGGGATATCTTCGATATTCAATGTAACAGACTTATACCCATACAATACTGGAGAAACAGAGGCTGGAACTGAGGAACCAATGATCCAATGGATAAAACAATTACCAGTTGCAGAAAAACCACAGATGGAGTGCATACTGGACAAGCGAGTGGGTAGAAAGACCAGGCGAAAGCAGTATTTTGAGTATCTGGTCAAATGGAAGAATCACCCAGTGGAAGATGCTAGCTGGGAAACTGAAGCAGTAATACAGAAGCATGGACAGACCATGCAGGAGCTCATGGACAGGAGCCCATGAAATTTTTCAAGCCAGGGAGTATGATGCAGGAGCATCGACAACACATCAAGCGAGCCGACACATTGAGCGGAAGACAGCTGGACAAGCCAGCACACATTTTGAAATACTTTGGGAATGTTGTGTAATCTTAAATGATTCATTTAAGAGATGGCGCACTTGTATTGTAAATGGACCTTGAGCGGATAGCTCTCATCCTTAGGTAGATAGACGACATTTATTTTAGTTAATGCTGGTAGATAGGAATTTAATTCTAGATTTGATAGTGTAGAGTCTAAGAGGGAAACAGGATATAGACACCCTCATTGTAACATTGTATTATGATCAAGCATTCAAGAGAAAGAAGAAAAGAGAAAGAAGAGAACTGTGTAGAGAACATCCATGTACAAATATTGAATTAATAGAAGAAAACTTGATTCAATCCATGGTTAGGTGTCTATTCTCTATGTATTAATGATTATGCTCATGAATAATTGCTTCCTGTCATGCATTTGCTTTTATATGATGTGTATGTGATTTCATGGTTGAATTGAAGTCTGAAAGGAAGAGTGAATGAGTTTCAATTGTTTCTCTAAGTGAGCCAGAGGATTCCTGCAAGGAGTGCAGTCGGATTGTCCGCAAGGAGTACGTTGACAGAAGGGTTCACTTAGAGGTAGCTTTTGTTCTCATCTCTTAGAAGGTGCAAGTTACGCACAGTGTCTTGCAAGGAGTGCGCAGGCCAAGTGAAGTCTTAGAGTTGGGATTCTGAGAAAAGCCTTGAAATACTGTTGCTGCAGGAGTGCGCAGGGTCAGAAGACTTCAACACTTAGACGTTGTTTGAATATTTTCCGCAAGGAGTGTGTGCAAAGAATTATTTCGAAGGACCAAATAGCCGTGAAAAATATCAAGAGAAGTAGGCCTTTGAATCCGTCGAAGGATTGCACAGAGAAGTTGCACTTGAAAATTTCGAGCAAGTGCTAAAGACTTGCGCACAAGTGGACAAGTCTTCACTGAAGGAGCTCCTGGTTCATTTTGTAGGAGTGTTAGAGAAGGAACGGATGGATGTAATCATCCGAGGAGAAATTTCAAGAATCCGAGGGCCGTTGGATCTTGCAAGGGTGCAAGAAGGCTACAGTACAGGTGTGAAAAGGGTTCGAAGCTCAGGAGGGCAGGAGTCATCGATCGGGATCACGAGGAGTGTAGTTCTACTCGTGGATCGGCGTATCGGGAGTTTGTGAGGTGAGACTCCAAATTTACGCAATGGAAGTCGTGATAGAGCAAGAGGCGATATTCTGGGAGTTATGTAAGTAAGGTGGGCCACAGAAGATAGTGCATGACAGGTGGCAGAGACCATCGAAGGTTTGGTGTCTTGGGCCTCGAGAGTCAAGGAAGGAGTCATTTGGTTGTTTGAGTGGCGAAGTCGCGAGGAAGCGAGATCGCAAGTCTCAGCACTTCGGCACATCGGGTATCGGTGGTTGGAACACCGAGCGATTGGTGTCATGGGTAGCGAAGTCCCGATAGCGGAGGAAGAAAGTCAGCGTGGCTGATACGTCGAGTCTCGGGGACTCGAAGGTATATTGAGCATCCATGAACTCACGAAGTCGTGAAGTTCCGATCCTCCGAGTGCAGAAAGGGAGGATTGTACGAAGTGAACTGTGGGTGCAGATCTTCCGATTGGGAGATAGAAGAACCTTGGAGTTCTTCAGGCCAATGGGAGAGAAGGTCCTGGTGAGAGTGATCGTGCTCCGAGAAGTGCGGTTACCGTTACATGACATGCCCTTCAAGACGCACTACGTGCTCCAAGGGTGCCACTCATCTTTTGATTGATTTTGGTATACGTCAAACCCCTGGAGTCAATACTCCATCAGGTGACCTTGTCGGAGACTAAGGGCCTCTAAGGAATAAGGAACCTGCCTTATTACACACCCTTTAGAATCATCATGAGAGATTGTCACAGTCTACCCTCACGACATCGTGGGTCTTCTCGAACTAAGTAATCGTTAACCTACAGTTCAAGCCATGGTGGGAGTTCTAGTAGGCTATGGTAGGGTTGTTGCCAAAAATCATTCTCAATGTATCTGGTTTTCATGTGTGAGCCCTCTACCCCAAATGTGAATCTGACTAGCAAGATATCGTAAGCCTGCATCCCTCAACAACATGTCAACGATCCATAAACAACATCATATTATATAAGTCATACGTCACTTATGCAATAACATAAATATACAAATCATAAACAATCCACTCCCTAACTCGATCTGGAGTCCAAGGAGGTCCATCGATGCCATCAACATCCTCAACCTATCAAGATTCCTGCACACTCAGGAGGAACCAGTCAATAGCACATGTCTATACATAATAACATAACATAACATGATAGATCACAATCTCATCATCAGAATCCATAATCGAAGAAATCACTCATATAATGAACCATATCACTTTCATGCAAGTTTCCTTAAAGAATAAGTCACATCAGAAGTGTGTGCAAGAGCGGGATGCTACAAATCACATGAGATGAAACAAAGAAATTTTGAATCACTCAAAACCTACCAAAAAATTATTAAAGATCTGTCTTTCTCCGACCCCAAAAGTTTTTTTTGAATTTTGTATTGTCCCTCCTTTTATAATCAATGAGGATTTGTTTAATTCTCTAATCTTTTTGAATGTTGATATTTTTTTTCAAATGTTTCTATGCATGTCTCTTTAACATTTTTCTTGATAGAGATTGTGTAGGAAAAACAACTATTTAAAATTGTATCTTCCTAAGAAATCTCAATCAATATCATGTTATTGATCAAGAAAAACTTTTCAATCCTAACAGGGTGAACTATCTCCCCTTTTAAATGCATTTTTAAAGATCTGTTATGTTTTGCTTATACATGATATTTATAGAACAAATAATCATTTCTCATGATTTAAAATTATTCACTATGTACTTTGTTTGGCTATAATGAATAGAGATTCCCTAACATGTAATGTATGAAGATATATGTGTAATCATTTTAATATGATTAAATATCTTCAAACATTATGAAATCTTGATCTTCTATAAAAGAAATTACCTTCGTATGACCTGAATTGATAACTGATTTGAGCTTCTATTGATGACAGAGACTTCAACCACTGGAATCTTACTGAAATAATTACATATGATTGCATTTAAGATGTGACAACTGAAATTTGGATTTAAATTCTACTTTTGATAATGTCAACAGGTAGAAACAAGTGCTCAATGGGACTTATCATACCCTTGATGTGCATAATCCCGACCTTTCACATTCCTTTATTTCGATGATCTGCAATTATCACTTATTGTAGCTTGGCAAATTCTTAACTATTGGATTACTTAATAAATGGAAAACTTTGATTTGATGACGCATGGTAGAACCTGACTCGGAGGTGTCATGGGAATTTACTTTTCTTCTCGTTGACATCATATAGGACACACTTTGTCTCTATGTTGATTGCAGGGGGCTCTTGTGTGGTTATATTGACCATAGGTGAGGAGGCTGCAATTGATGAATGTGCGACATGTAACACGGCTTTTAACCTTGGTTAAGTTTCGTGGCCCCCTCCCATTTGTTAACCGTCGAATACGCAGAGGGGTTGTGATACTATGTGAGTCATTTATCAACATATATAATTGTGCGATCATTCTTGTGTTGAACATACACTTTATTAAATAAATAAACGATAAAACTATAATATAATTAAACTATAAAGAAATAAAACTATATTGAAATTAATCAAAACTAAGCATTTAAAATATGAAATAATTACTTACAGTAAACTGTATAATATAAAATAATTTAATTAACACAAAACCTTATAAATATAAAATATATAAAAATCTTATAAAATTTTATTGAAATATTATTTACAAAACATAAAAACTAAGAACTTAAAACCTTAATAAAACTAAATATCTATTAAATTTGAAAATTTTCTAAATATTATGAAAAAATTAGTTTATGTTACAACAGTCCCAAACCAACAAAGGCCCTATAAAGGAAACATTTATCCCATGGATATGGTATGTGCACCATTATGAGTTTTTCGACACCAATAATTAGTTTGAAGTCCCTAGTCATGGTTGGAGGACGAAAACAAATGTCTTAGGGAATGAAGCAGTATTTTAGAATTCATGGGCCATCATGCATTGGGATTGAAATGATCACATGGGACATGTATAATGAACCTTATCCATTATAATTATTTCACACTAGGGATTATATTAGGGCCTAATATGACCCACATGTGAAAAATAATGTATTTTCCCTTAAATGATGCTTTTTGGATTATTCATGATGCAACGGGCCCTATAATATCAAATAGGCTCATAAAGGGAATATGGAAAACACCACTTAGTTAAAGATATCTTAGGATTAATTATGGATGATATATGATAGTTGTATATTAGTTATTTGATAAGACATATGTATTAATTATATGGTTTTCATTACATGATTACAAAAAATATGAGAATGCATATTAGTAATTGTAGAATTTACATAGAACGCTAATGTCATAGGATGCATGCACATTATGTAAAATTAATTTTTTTAGGAGGGAAAGTACCATATGTCCATGTTATCTAATGAGTTTATGTCAAATTTTATTTTGTCCTATAAAACACGGTGGTGGTTGGGACTGCATAAACCAAATTAAATTCATCATTTCCAAATCATTTGTAATTGTGTTTCAATTTGATAATATTTTTAAATAGTTTACACAGACTCATCTTTGATGAAATTGCATGAATTTATAGTTATATTTCTATGGATTCAAAATATATATTTTTATATAAATGTTTTTATTTGATGAATTCCATGCATTTATAGATATATTTTTATTAATTCCAAATATATATATATATATATATATATATATATATATACAGAAATTATAAAAATGTTGTTTTTTCGTATTATTTTAATATTTTTTGTGTAACCTGTATCATAATTTAAAAACACATGTTCATGTTTTTGCAATAAAATTTTAACATGACCATTAAAAAAAAATGATATTTTTTCCTACAAACTAAAAAAAATATGTGGATTATATTAAGACCTTTATTATTTTTTTGTATTATTAATATAAAGTGAGGTGCATTTTGTAGTCTAATATGACACTTGGCTTAATCCATCCCAATACAATATTTGAGAAAAACAAGAACCCAATATGGAAGATATTTGTACCATCACTGCTCATCAATCAAAAAATATATGTAAAATCTATAATCCAAAGTGGTTGGTTGCATGTTACAATATTTACATCAAATATGTTATAATCATTAGAATCATTCATATTTAAAATTCATTATTATTAATTATTTCGTTTTCATATTCAATAATTATGATTATAATATTTTTTTTTAATATAACAATTATAAATGTAATTATGAACAATTATTATAATGGTATCAATAAAATAAATGCGAAAATAACATTTCATAAAAGTTTATTTTCTTTGTAAACGTGTTTAATCAACATATTGTATCTTGCTAGAAATTAAACAATTCATCTTGAAGAAGAATTAAACATTATATGGCATTCATAGTGATAGTTTTCTACAATTACAATCCAAAGTAAATGATTTCATAAAACTAAAGTTAAACATTATATGAAAAATCTAAATTCTAATGAGTGATACATCTTAAATTTAGTTTAAAAATAGAGAAATCATTAGCGTACTTATAATACATTTTACAAATAAAATAACAACAACATCAACATGATTTGAAAAAACACAATATATATCTGTGTTATATTTTTTTATAGCGCACCAGCGCGATTGAAAATGCACTGGTGCGATTGTTACATAAAAATGCATCGAGAAATAGTTTAATTGACAAAGTACATATGCAAACTTCCACAATTAAAGTTTTGAAGAGCAAGTGCTTTGTGGAGGCAATCACTCTTCGGTGCCTCATAATTTAGCGCATGGACTCAATCCTTTGCAACTTCCTCAATGATATACCTCACATCTCCTCCTCCATGGGTTGTTTTTCTTTCTCCAAGATACCATCCTTACCCTTGATGTAGCCATAATATGAAATGGCATCAATTATCTTGTAGATTGCATACCTACACCTCATTTTTTTGGCCTCTAAGGGATTATAGAATAACTCTTTGAGGATGGGAAGGAATTTCATAGCCCCGAAATATCTATAATTGAGGCCCTTTCCGGTGGCACTAGGCACATCAAATTTGTTCCCTTCCATGTTCGTCATATTAGCCCCTACTTTGGCATAATTAAGGCTATGGAGATTTATGATTGGAGCTTCCCAATGCCCCTTTTCCATGTTCAAAAATAAAAGACCCTAGTGGATGTCTTAGTTAAAAACTATGTCAACCTCAAGAATGAAATAAGGTCCATACTATATATTTAATAGAATTTAAGAAGCACATTTGAAAAAATAATGGATGATCCATAATCTTTGACGGCATGCCTTATTGCTAAATATTAAGCATTTGCTTGGCCTACTCCTCCATGAGATCCTCATTTGTGTACTTACTAAGAAGTTTATCATGTTCTTCTTCTCCATAACCATGAACTCCATCACTTTCTCATCTAAAAGGGGCACATGTGAAACAAAATCTTGTTCTTTCTACTGTTGGTTTCCCTTGTCCTAATATCCCATTTCTTCCACCACATCTTCATCTTCCTTGAATAAGATCGGATTAATGGCAATGAAATGGCCATTGTTGGTCATCAACCTGGCCTCCCTCTAGATAGACTTGATCCTCTACCACTCCCTCATTTCTCTGGTCCACACCTCCTCCTTCGCATGTTATTCGACTTTCTTTAAGATACTTTTATCGACATCCATGTTGCCATAATAAATGACATAATTTCACTTGTAAATAGAATACATATACCTCATGTTATTATCCTATAGGGGATTATATAATAGCTCTTTTATTTTGGGGAGGAATTTCCCAGCCTCACTTGTACATTTCGTTTCTGGAATATAGTAGCATGTCATCTTCCAACAATCAATTGTACAAGTGCGACTGGGAAATTCCTCCCCGATATCAAAGAGATATTCAATAACCCCTTCGAGGTGAATAAGAGGACATTTAGATATGATATTTACAAGCTAATTAAGGTTAGTTATTATGGAAAAAAGGATGACAAGAATAATACCTTGGATAAATTCGAGCAACTTGTAGAGGAAGAGATGTTAGCCAGAGTGTTGAGGGAGTGGCAGAGGATCAATTATATCTAGAGGGATGCTATAGCAGGAAACCCCCTCTACGGACTACACCAAGGGTCTAAAGTGTAGGCAGAGAAAAATGTCTAAAGTCTCCTACTTCTAATCAATATCCCAACATTACCCCACAATCCTACATAAAAGACAAGAGAGAGGGATCTGGTAGGCCTACCTTAAACTCCATGTCCGGTGTCGATCCCTTTGCACTTGGTTGTTTCCTGACTGCAAATATCCTCCCAAGGCTGACCTGCATTCATCAAAAGACAAACAAGAAACTACAAGCATGCATTCTACATATGGATTAGTGGGTTAGACATAAAAAACAAGAAATGTAAACAAATCATATAAGTTTAAGACGTTGTTTGGGGGGACAGAAAAAGTACTTATTTATATTAATCTCACAAAAAAGTCACTTACGACATGAGACCGACACTGCTCCTTGAACTTGGTCCTGGGATCTTCTTCACCATGCACCAATTGCTTCCACATCTTCTTCTCTTCTTTATTTCTCTCTTAGGGAAATGGCAAGGGATTTTCAATTGGGGCAAAGGGGGATTGATAAAAATGGGCAGATTTTCTTTTCTCTCATGCTTATCCTTGCAATGGGACCCAAACCCTTTATTTTATAGGCCAAAAGGGATAGTAATGGTTGGGGTGACTAGCTATGGGTAGGCAAACAGTTAAGTAACAACCAAGAAACCAGTATCCTATGCAATTTTCCACTTTTCGTGATATTCTGTGAGTGTACGTGGGATGTAATGGGTCAGCAGGTGTGTGTACGTGGGAAGCAATGGTGCAAGGAATGTACACCTTCAAAGCAATGGTTTTTTGAAGAGTTTGTTCAGTGATGGCTTGGAAAAGATAGCAAGTTAGATGGCCTGATGCCAGGTATGCATGTCTAGTGCAATTTAGGGTTATAACAGATGCTCCCTAATGTGTGAGGTCAGAAGAGCATATGATGGCCTAAATACATTACAAATATTCACCATTGTACGATTCAAGTAAGCCCATGGACCAGAGTTCAGGAGGTGCCATCTGCAAAAATACAATTTGTCTCACCGAGGTGGGTATACCCATGCTTGGGATGAAATAAAATCATGGCTACCAATCAAATACACTACAGATCCATGTCATATAACTATATAAAGTGTAGTCGTGAGAAGTACACAACAGATCTACATCTCAAAAATAAAAAGATATACATGTATGGTATCCATTTTGAAAAAGCCAATGACGCCCAATGGCTGGAGATGAGGTCTTAAGAGCTTGAGCAACAACTTCAAAATCTTCAAAACTAGGGTAGGAGTGTAATATGAGTGTATGAATTCGCTACCCAGAGGTCTTCGACGACTCATCGGGAGTAGACAAGAGGATCTTGATGATCAGGCATAAAACTTCATTGATTTTGAGCAAGGACTTGATTGTTCTTTTGGGGTGGCTAGGCATGAGGAAAAAAGACAAACTGCAGAAGGGCCGACTCAAGTTTAGTAAGAATTCCCTTGGACAAAAGCACAACAAAATATGAGACTCAGGGAACATGGAATTGACACAAGTTCATGATGCAGGAGGCAACGTGAACTCTCCAAATGTTTAGAAGGGTAACCAAATGGAGGAGGACATAACTCTATGTAGCGGGAACAACTTCCTAAGGTCATATTGAATTCTAGAGATTGACGAACAAATGAAAGGATGTGCTTTGTCCAAGGGCGACTCATTGTGATGTCAAGAAAAAGAAAATACTTTTCCCTTTCTCTTTTTGGGGTATATTTGATTTTTTTTGTCTTTTTCAATAATTGTGGAAAGTTTTGAAAAAGAATAAAGAATGATATGTTACAAAGGAGGATCGAGTGTCACAGACGTACTAGTTCCAAGCACAAGGAACACATTGATGCTCAGAGAAAGGGGACATATGCAGGAAAATGACACTTGGGAAAAATCCTCCATGGGTCAAGGTGTCAAGATGCAGAGGCAAAGTTATACAAGGCTTGTGTATGAGGCATGCTTTAGATGGTTCAGTTGAGAGAAACATGGAGCTAGCATTAGGCCAAATATGCAAGAATGAAAATGTGATTAATAAGACACAATGATAACGTCCTTCGATGTAATTTTAATGAGCCCAGAGAAGGTAAGATCAGTGGTTTTTCATTTTTAGGGAGTCTAAAAAAATGTAAAAGGAGACTCCACGGGGGTACCTTTTTCGAAGGTAGTCTAGTCGGCTCAAAAAAGGGATAAACTAGCACTGAACAGATGTCTATTCAAAATCATTTTAACGAGTGTGACAAAGACAATATCACTCGACAATATTTTCATATTTAAGGAGTGAAAAGAGATTAACTATGGACTCCGTAAGGGGTGTTCTTCTGGACCAATTTAACGAGTGTGAAGAAACAAGGTCACTCGACCATCTTTTCAATTTTAGGGATTCTGAAAAGAGATTAACTATGGAATCCATGGGGGGTTCCTTTTTCGTAAGTTTAGTCCCTCAGGCCCGAAAAAGGGTTAAATCTATACCTGAGAATACTCTTCCATAGAACCGAGGCTCCTAGAGTATACCTTTGTTCGTACTTTTGACCATTCAAACTAAAAAAGGGGTAAACTACCGCTGGACAGACGTGCCTTCAAATTTCATTTTAGCGAACGTGAAGGGAAACAAGACCGCTCGGCAATCTTTTCATGTTTAGAGGGACTGAAAAGGGCTTAAAAGAATACCTGTTGTGGATTTGGGAGTCCCGAGGGTGAGGTCAAGAGTGATAATGAATCATGTAAATGAGGCTCAAATTCGTAATCAAGAAAAACTACTAAGGACTCCCGAGCCTATAGTCATTAGTGACAGCATGGACACCAAAATGAAACTAGGATCTACCCAGGGCATCCATGTGAAGGTAGGCTCTACCACTAAATTACAACACTTCTAGAGCAGAAGTGAGGGTTCCGTGTAACAATTTGGTCGGATGGATCCTATGGCAAAGAGAAAAAGACAACGAGGTGCAACAAGTGGAGGTGGAATCCTATCTTACATGCATGAAGTTGGAACAATGATTTTTTACCAAAAGACCTTTAAAACCGACCCATCTCTCAAAAAAATTCTCAATACCCAAAGTAACACTTATCGTAACATCCATTGAGAAACTCAAGAACCATAGTAAACGATTTTCAAGATAGAAAAAATGGTAAAAAGGGTCCAAAAAATGACAAAAATGGGCCAAAAAAGTCTATAAATAGAAAGCTAGCAGCTCATTATCACCATTGTAATTTGAGAATTGACCAAAATTCAAAAAACACCACTTTTCTGAAAATAGTTGATTTTGGGAGCTTCAGTGGACGAAACAAACTTTCGTTTGGACCAAGTAAGTACACACTAACCTCTCTTGCTTTTCTATCTTTCATTTTTGCATTTGTTTTTGTGTTTTAGGGGGGTGCTGACCTTTAAAGAGGTCAGACCTACGTGTACGTAGGTTGTCCAAGCACAGCCCATGTGTACACACTGGAAGAAGATGAATTGCATGTGTGCACACATGATTGTCCTCAAGACAACCCATGCACACCCTTCAATGAGTGGGAAAAATTGAAAATGCAAGGGTTAACTCCCCATTGATTTGTTTTTGCAGAATGTATCTGCATTGGAGAGAGAGGGAGCATGAGGACATTGATTTTTTGGTCTTCGAGGACCCTGCTGCTACCATTGTTTTGTCACAATGCGGGTTGCTAATGTTCTTCCAGTGTCCGTTTATGAGGGCACAAACTAGGTTGCTAAATGAATTGATAGATTAATGACATCCTGATGCAGAGGCATTCATTCTCGAGGGGAATTCATTGACTCTAAAAAATGAGGACATTTTCTTCCTGACTGTTCTCTCGAGGAGAGGGGATCTAGTCAACTTCTGCACTTTTCCCCTCGGGCCTCACAACATTGAGGAGTTGATTGGACTCCATTGCGAGGTTGGTACTGATAAAGCAGGTTCTCAGGTACCTATACATAAGATCAACAACCTATCACTCAAAGTTATAGTTCTACTTATTGGGTGGATAACTGGATCCACAACTTTACATCAGGCTTCTAGAGCACACATGCTTGTGTCGTCCAGTGCTTAAATGCACGGATTTTCGATTGGAGTACCACCATGCTGGATCGCATGAAGAGACAACTGACAGAGTGTCAGATACGGGAGCAATGAAACTTCAGGTTTGGGACTATTTTGTGCTCCTTTTTCTTTGAGAGGGTACCCAGTTTAAGTCTTCAAGAAACTATATGAGGGCACGAGGCCTCTCTCCCAGTGCTATGCAGATGGGCGACGTTGTTGCCGTGACAGGGGGGAGGGAGGACCATCGAGGCCTTTGATGAATTTTTTTTTGACTGGTGGGCATGGCAGATTCCGGCAATATAGGACTACCCCTATGTTGGGATCAATTTTTCTATAGATCCTGACATGCCAGTACCTCCTGGACTGGAGCAAGGAGAGATGGGTAAGTTTTCTTTTCAAATTTATTTAATTTTTTATGTATTTTTATATATATCATTTTTTTGTAAACCAGAGTATCTGACACTTATGTATCTGTTATGTATAGATGTGGGACCAGTGCATCCAGTAGACTTCTCGAGGACTAGGCGGCGTCCTCAACCAGAGGCAGGACTAGCTGGAGCCATCAGACCAGCAGTAGGGGGTCCTCCAGCCGGAGAGGCTGAGAGAGTATTGAGATAGGTAGAGTGGAACCTTACCATGCTCACTCGTATATTCCCTATGGTGGAGATTGAGGATCTCCCACCATCAATGCTACCTCACGTAGTTGGGGTGCCATGGACCTGGGTCCAGCTCTTTTGACATTTGGTGAACATTGTTGTTCACTACGAAAGGGTCAACAAGTCCCGCCTTTATCTAGGCTAGACTACTTACGTGCCGAGAGAACCTTTTGTATATTTTTGAGGGCATAAACCACGTGAATCTGACTGGACATATTTTTGAGGCGCTTGTGCCAACCCATGTAATCTGATATTTTTTTATATATATATGGATATTTTTCATCTTTTTTATGTCTTATGGATTACATATATTTTACAAATGTATTTACATGTGCATGTGTGTGCTTTTTCTTACATGTGTGCAATATGCCAATCTAATACATGATTAGCTAGAGTATATGTGATTTGATTCAATCTCCTAGGAATATGGATATACGCAATGTAATCAAATCTTCGTTCTAAGAGACATACCCTAAGGAACCGTCGGTGTAGTGTAGGATCGTAAATGTGGTAAACCCCATTTAACTGAGACACAACCAGCTGAGCGTCTAAGTAGACCCAGAGATGAGAGATACCATGCGACAAAGCATCACGAAGCAACTCTAATACTGCATTGTATTCAGTGACATTGTTTGTGGCATCACCTAAATAGATAGCTCCTAAAGATAGAAACTGGCCCTGGTTTGAAAATCCCACCCAATATGCAAAAGAAAGACTTCGAGTGTGTCGGCTAGCATCATCCATGAACCCAACAAACACCTATGATTCACTTGACATCTGCCACAGTGAAAAATATGACATAAAAAATGACACGTCCATAAAACAAAAAGATGAAAACTAAAAAGAGAATTTACAGGACTATACATATGTTACAAGAAGTCACCCAAGGCGACCCACCTACGAGTAATACTTCTTGAGGTAGAGCCCATTTGTAGGCTCCGCCAAATAATTTCCCTCAAATTCCACTAGACGATAAACACCCTTCTTTAGAACCTCCTTCACAATGAAAGGTCTAAACCACATGGGTTTGAACTTGCCTGCCCGCAAGGGGTCCTTATCTTGGTCATAAACTAGGACAAGGTTGCCGTCATAGAAAATCCGAGGATGGACAGACCTATCATACTGACACTTGATTTTTTGTTTGTGAGACTCATTAGCAAAGGCTGCATCTCGACGCTGCTCATCACGTTGCTCAAGATATAATAAACGATCTTCAAGTGGAGAAGTGTCTGGCAATAACTGTACTACCAACTTTAGAGAGGGGATTTGGAACTCTATAGGAAAGACTACTTCCAGCCTGTAAATGAGTTGAAAAGGTGAGAAACTAGTTGCAGTCTTAACAAATGTTCGATAGGCCCATAATGTTGAATACAACATCAAATGCCAATTTGACATGGCCAAATCGATTGGTCGCTGTAAGATAATATTAATGGATTTATTCACAGCTTCCACCTGACCATTCACTTGTGGGTAGTAGGGTGATGAATATTCTTGCCTCAACCCAAGATTTGATGTTAATTCAAACATCATTTTGTTTTGAAAGTGACTGCCATGGTCATTGACAATCTCTCTCGGGATGTCGAACCTTGCTATTATCTGGTTAAACAAAAAGAGAGTTGCGGTCTCGCCATCATCTTTAAATGTTGGCATAGCGTCGACCCACTTCGTGAAGTATTCTACTGCTATGATGATATAATGGTGCCCCTTACGGAAGGAGGGTTGCATGTAGTGTAATCAATCCCCCACTTGGTGAAGGGACCAACTGTGATGACAGGAAACATGGGAGCGGGGTGTGCCCTCATCTTCTGAGAGAATATCTGACACAGGTGGAACTTCTTGACCGATTCAACACAATCTTTGATTAATGTCAGCCAAAAGTAACCGGTTCATAGAATCTTTTGGGATGTTTCCAACCCAAACAAATGACCACCACATGATCCAATGTGGCAATCGTTAAGAACAATTTCCGCTTCTTCATGGGTGAGACAATGACAATGGATGAAATCTACACCTCGACGATACAAAGTTTCCTCGAGTATGAGATATTTTTTGGCTTGATGGAATATATGGTGATGCTCATCACGAGAAGAAGAGGTAGGGCACTTCAAATTCTAGAGATATACTAGTATATCTCCATACCATGGGTCCAAAGATGCGATCAGAAACATGTCTCCTTTGATAGGAGACTCTTTGGGTATAACATCACCTGATTTAACTGAAAGTTCTGAAATGAGTTTCGAAAATACCAACGACTTTTTGGATTATTCTGAAACAAAATCTAAGTCGAATTCCTAGAGGATAACTATCCATCTACTGATGTTTTCACCAATTACATGTCATGTCAACACGTATTGAAACAGATTCACAACGGAAATAATGATGGTCTTGCGAAACAAGATGTAATGACAGAACCATTCGACAACATGGACTGTTGCCAACACAAGTTTTTCAATGTGAGAATAATTGATTTCTAGTCCAACCAAACCTCATCTCAGGTAATAAATCACATACTCTGAGAGAAAATCATCATCCTAAACCAAGACCATATTGATGGTCAACTCTACAGCGACCAAGTACAATAAGAAATATTTATTATAATTGGGTGGCTGAAGCAGAGGGGTATACGTGAGGGCACATTTCAATGCTTCGAAAGAGCGTTGAGCAACTTCGTCCCAATGAAAAGGAACGCCCTTCTTCAATAAACACATGAAACCCTTTGTGATCTCGGCATAGTTTGCGATGAAACGTCGTAAAAAGTTCACTTTTCCCTGTAAACTCTGAAGCTGAGGGATTATGCACAGGGGAGGAAACTGAACTATCGCCTCAACATTTAGAGGATTGACCATGATCCATGTTGTCAAAACTATGAAACCTAACAGATGACCCAGTGTGATGCAAAAACTGCATTTGTTTGGATTCAAGAAGATCCAATAGTAGCGACATCGCTCAAAGATAAGTCGGAGGTGTGAAGGATGATCATCTCTCTTTCGAGATCATGATGCTAAATCATCGAGATAAGCCTCGACTATGTGTTTGAGGTCATGGAAAGAAAAATACATGGCCCATTGAAACGTAGCTCCAACATTTTTCAGACCAAAAGGCATCTTCCGATAAGAGAAGGTAGCCCACAGACAGATGAAAGAGGTTTTGTGTTCGTCTTCGATCTTGATCTGTATCTGATTATATCCCAAAAATCCATCCATGAAAGAAAAGGCTTCACAACCTGCACATTCATAGACTATCCGGTCAATAAATTGCGTGGGGAAATTATCTTTTGGACAGGCCTTGTTCAAATCACAGAAGTCCGTACATACATGAATCGTACCCTGTTTTTTGTTGAATGGAATGAGATTTGACACCCATTGAGTCAATTGGATGGGGTAGATCAAACCAACATGGAGTAGTTTCTCTACTTCGGCCTTAATAGCTGTTGATTTCCTAGGATTAAATGGACAAAGCATCTGTTGAACCAGATTAGCATCAGGATATGTTGTGATTTCATGTTCAACAATTCTTGGATCTATGCCTGGCATTTCCTTGTAATACCAGGAAAACACGTTGCCGAATTATTTAAATAAATCTGTGTATATTTGAATCTCCTTGGGGGAGCAGTCTGCTCCAACGAAGATATTCTCCATGATTCTAGGGATTCTGGAGATATTTATAGGTATCATTTGAGCAATGGTTTCCATATTTCCTTCAGTGTAAACAATGTGTGTAGCCAAAGGATTGATAGGAAAAGCCTTATCTCTAGTCATATTCAGAGTGAATTCACCTTCTTCAATTATTTTTAACTATGGGAGGAAGTAAGATATGTGATGAAGATCATCCCAAGATCTGTTCGGACTAGTCATTGCCTCAATAATCGCCTCGTCTGAGGGAAAGACTAAGTCTAAATAATCAGTATCGGTGAGGGAACCTTGAGCCCATGTAGGCTCAAGAACTGGATCCAAATTTTGTGTGGGAGTTAAATTAGGTTCAGTGGAAGCTTGCTGAACTATAGAGTATGCAACTTCTACTGCGGACAAAGGCATGGCCATGCCATGGTTCCATGTCCCTTCCATCGTGGCTGATGGGGAAGGAAGAGTCCATATATCGTTAAAATAAGTCATGCGAAATGACAAGATTTGAAAGATTTCGTCCCTAGGCTTGTTGGGGATAGCCTACATGTAATGGATATTGTCGGTCGGAGGCGGGTAATCGAAAGTACCCATCAAAGGTGGGCACAAACCAACCCCTATGTTGATGATGTCGGGTTGAGAGTTATCAATCATCGGGACCATGGACACCCCCGATGAAGGGTTAGGATGGGAGAAGGATAACTAATCGATGGTCACGATTCGACCCTCATGTGGAAACAACAAGACCCAAAAAAATGTCACGACCACTTATTGCATAGCGTAGGTCCAACTCCTTCCTAAAAAGATATTGTAGTCGAGAGACACATCGACCACTTCAACTTCGACACACACAGTCTTCCCTCCTAACTGCACAGGAAAAGAGGGGATGATTCCATGTGGTCGGAATGAATGACCATCGAAAGCAGTAAGAAGAGTAGGTGATGGAGACAAAATGGGTTGGCTAATGGCCTTCCAACATGCCAAATATATCATGCATGTTAAGGTGCCCTCATCAACCATTCTGTAAAAAAAATTCCGAGTAAAAATTTTCGTGGTGTAAGCCACTACTATCTGAAACTACACGTGGTAAGGAAGATGAGGTTTTAAGTCGGTCGTATCAAGCATGATCATTCCTATATTACAAGTCTCAGTAGATCCTAAGGCAGCTAACAGGGCCTTTCTCTGGGAAGGGTAGCTCTGGAGGACTTCCAAAGATGACATCGCACAAGGGGTTTGTGGCAAATCCTCCACCACAGATTAGTTCTAGGCAACCCTTGCATTTGGGTTGTGAGAATCTTTATTGAATGCACCTTTGGGGATGAGTGTCATTGTTTCTCCTAACGTCTTCTCAATCTGGAGAGGAAGAGATGGGTTTTTTTCATCTTTACCCTTCTCAGAGGTGTTTGGCATTTCGTAGTCGTGTTTCGTAGTTGTTATGTCAATGCTACCTTTCATCATATACACATTCATGAACGAAGGATTACTTGAAGATGGAGGGGGTCCCTAACCACTCTCTTCCGCACTTGAAGAGGCTTGAGCTAAATTTTTCCCATGTAGAAATGGATTTGTTAATATGGCAGGATGCTGTTGTGCCAATAACTTTTGGGCCTCCATAAGCCGAGGGCACGGGTGAGTCAAATGGTCTTCCTTACAAAGATTATAGGGATACTTCGACTTCTTCTTTTCAGTGTTTCCCTCGCTAGCATTATTGGTAGGTTTCTTATCCCCCTTACCCTTCTTTTGTTGTTTCTTCTTTCCATCAAGCTGTTGGGTGGCCTTCAGGTTTCTCGATTGCACACTATGTACATCCGACGTTTGAGTAGGGGGAGTAGTTGAACCAATGTTCTGGCCGGATGCTATCTGTTGTATTGAAAATTGTTGTAATTGATTCGATAACTGATCGCCAAGCTTCGTTTGTGATGAACCTACAATGCCATCAGCATGTGGTCCAGATCTCTGTCTAGTCTTGTCAAGTATCGACTGTGGTGCATCTGGTAAAACTTCATAAAGTAAACCAGACTGAGAGTAAATCAGTTCTAGCTATTGGGCTCTCATTATCGCTTATTCCTCTGAAAAGACCCCTGAGGTTGTGACTTCTTTAGATAACTAGGGTACCAAAGACTTAAGGAACCACTCAAGCAGGAATGTTGGTGGGATTGGAACTTTTATCAAACTCTTCCGACATCTCCATTCTCAGATGTGTTCTGAGATATGGTCTACTTTTTTCTGCTCAAAGTTGGCCAACAATTCAGTGCCGACATCGTATCTCACAGGTAATTGGAAATGGTTTAAGAAATCCATTTCCAATTCGCCGAAGGAAGAGTATCTTGAGCGGTCGAGATCGATGTACCATTTCGCAGCACTGCCTATGAGAGTGCATTGAAACAAACACAATCAGACGGAGTCATCTCTCAAATAATTGGACGAGCACCATAAATGGAAGGAAGTCACATGATCGCCTGGATATTCGTTAGGCTTGGCCTCGAACTTTGGGATGTCTAAAGACAACTTGGTCGACATAGGGGGCCAACGCGAATCATGATAGATGGGTCCATTTAATAACATTGTCAAGTTTGGCAAGTGTAGATTTGCTAGAAATGGTAATTTGGGTTGTTGATTATAAAAAGGGAAAGATGAGCTTGGAGTTTGGCTGGCACCAAGTTGTCAGGAAACGTTATGTTGCTAGCCAAGGTTTTCGTAATAACCATGGTCGTGACCAATGTACAGATTCTGCGCTTGTTGATACATCATCGACTGACTCCCATAATAGGATGTAAAGGGTTGGGTTTGCGTCACATTCCAAGGATTTTGGGAAGGGTTTCCCCCTGCCAATCCGACGACCATAGGTGTTGAGCCTTGCCCAGGGTTCCATTGGCTATGGAAGGGGTTGCCCCCAGTTGGCATCCCTGACAAGGGAACTGATCCCTACCATGGATTCCAAGGTCCTTGTGAGGAAGGAATTCCTAAGTTTGCCCCCTGTGCAGGAAAAGTACACTGCATAGGATTTTGTTGTCCATAACCAGGGTTTCCCCTAGCCGACACGACAGTTAACGAGAATGTGTTGTTACCAAATGCATCGAACAAAGAGAACAATGTCAAACCTACCAGCATGTTATAATTATGAAGTCCTTGACTACTTGATCCAAATGAACTATAGTTTACATTTGGCCCAGTGGAATGCTAGTGAGTACCGCCGAGTGAAGGGGATGAAGGAGGTATATGACCCCCTCTGTAAGGGAAAGCATTATAGGGAGTTGAAGTGGCCCCCATAGCTCCTTGCAAAGGAGTGTTGGAACTCCCTGCCTCGAGACCTAACGTCTGTAGAGTGGTGTGGAAAAGGATAGTGCTCGTACCGAAGCCATGCATCCCGTATGAGAATGGAGGGCCTACCACACTCTGGGTGAACGGAGCAGTGATCGTTGCCATAGATAGAATCAGACCATTTCCCGAGGTAGATGCATTTGAGACCATAGTGGTTTGGAATGGTGATGGTTGGTTAGGAGGTGAAACAACCCCTGTAGTGATAGTTGTAGAGGGAATATAAGTATTCCCTGAAGAAGTAGTAGTATTTGTTTCCATCGCTTCTTGTGACACTACCCGACGTTCATAAGGTTGAACCTGTACAATGATGGGTGTCGATAGATCAATGATTGGAGGATTATACGGACTAAGAGATTACGCTCTGAGGTCATAAATGATTTGTTCCTCCGGAATCAAATTTTCTCCTCTTGGAGATGATTCAGGCATAGTTTCCTGTAACCCGGTCACCTCAAAAGACCCTTGCTGGTCTAGTTTTCACCTTAGCGGTGGCAAGGGTGGCTCGAGATCAACCAGCGGAAAACCCAAAAGCCTCCGTGACCGGTGGAGCTCCTGATCCTCCATTGTGTGAGAATATCAAAGACACGCTATGGATTTCTGTAATCATTTTTTTTTAAACCAACACACACAAGAAAAAGTTCCTATGAGGTAAAACAAGCAGATCACTATCCAGTTGGTAGAACAGTTACAACAACCAACACTAGAGCAACTTATCGGTGCAAGTGAAACTCGAATAAGGAAGCACCCTCTAGGTATACTATGCAAAGTGTGGCCCAGTGTCTTCCCTAGGTACCGTGGTATACCCCCACAATCACTTGTGTAAGTCACTAAGATAAAGGCAACTAGGTTTCCAGCTCATGAATAGTTACCAGGCGGGTACAATCGATAGTCGGGTGGACCGCAATGAGCAGGGTATCAAGCCCAAAACCTATCAAGGGTATCGAAAGAAAGTGTTCCAGAAGACGAATGAGGAACTCAAACAGATTCGAGACCCACAAAGCTCTATGGTAAATGCGATCAACATAATCCCAAGATAAGCCCTCTATATGTGTTCCCCACTATGCTTGGTCCGGCTTTGGAGGGTTTATCTCCGCTACCTTTCCGCACGTGACCTCATGTTTATCCCTTGTGTTAGAGGGGGTCCCAGATAACTTTCATGGTTACTAGACTTTCAAACACTCCCTAGCTCAGACTCTTATGTTTGTTTTTGTAGCCTTGAAGAGTTTCCTCTCCAATCCTAAATCAAGGCTCTAGCCTAGACTAAATTGATGAACCCTTCAAACACAAAGTCTAATAAATTTTAATTAGGCATTAATTTTAGTGGTTGTATTAAGTAAAAAAGGAACAAAAGTGAAACCAGTGATGTTCCTTAAGAGACAAAATAGAAGAGAATAAGATGATACTAGAAACAAAAGTACTTCTTTCTTCACAAATAAAAATTTGCCAATTAAAACTCTTTCACCAAACTTTTCGTAACTACTTTTCTCAGATCTTTAAAAATGAAAAACTCAAAACAAGATTTCAATCGACTATGAGCTACTTAATGTACTAAGCATTCAAGTAAATAACTTAAAAAAACTTTTTGTTTCATTGGTAAATGAAGCAACTTAACCTAAACTACTTTACCAAACAAAGAAATGAAAGATTTTGTTTTTTATTGTTTTATGCTTTAAAGCAAGAAATTTGAAAATGAATTCTTTTCTTTTCTTCCAAAGAAAAAAAGGGGAAAATGACGATAAGACAGGACCAAGAAATGGCTTCTGGCCCAATCGCAGGGAGTCACTGACAATACCATGTAGGAAGATCAAAGCAGACTCACCAACTTGTCTAAAAACCCTATTTAAATTAAACACAAGAAATCTTTGGTCAAAAGAAAGATAAACTGAATTCAGGCCTAGGCTACAGACTGCTATAACAGAGACCAGTACTATATCAAGAAAACCTATGAGGAGTGTGGCTCCTGAAAGGGAAGAGGATGATTGCCTCTTCTTTTTACAAACAATTTCTCAACAGGCACAATATTGACACTTCAACAACCAGCGTATGTATGCGAGTTGTCCAAGGGAAGGGTGCGTGTGCACGCATGTAAGCCCACTATAGGCCTCTTACACCTCTGTAACTCCTCAAAAAAATGAAAAAACAACAGTCTAGCATAGGCAACGAGTACTGGTATGGAAGACCAACATCCCTTAAAGACATATAAGCTCATAGAAACTCAGAAAATAGTAAATAAATTTATTCAAAGCACACAAAAGAAATATCCCCAAAGAACCTAGAGTCATCCCCAATACGGTCACCAATTCTTCTATAGCATGAAAACCCCTCTACGGACTACACCAAGGTTCTAAAGTGTTGGACAACTGAGAGGGGGGGGGTGAATAAGTTGTTACCGAGCTTAAACAATATTCCTATTTTAAAACTCTTTGCAGAAACACTGAATGATGATCACAATAATGCAAGGAAATAAACAATGGCACATTCAGCATCAGTCACATATATGAGAAACACAGAGACAGATATTTTCCGAGGAAACCCATACAGGGTAAAAACCTCTTTTTCTTTATATGACAAGTAATAATTACATTCTTTACATTATCATACATATGAGCACCAACTCATAATGAGGCTATAACCTCTGTTTTGCAAGATGCAACTTGTTGAGAGCACCAACTCTCTGTTTTCTCTAGCACCCACTAGAAGGAAGCACCAACTCCCTGGTTTCTCTAGCACCAACTAGAAGGAAGCACCAACTCCCTGGCTTCTCCAGCACCAACTAGAAGGAAGCACCAACTCCCTGAGTGTTTCCAGCACCAACTGGATGGAAGCACCAACTTCCAATCATACAAGCAACCAACCTGTATAACAGAGAACAATAGTTCTCCCTTGCACCACCCTGCCACCCTGGTTT
>ML789139.1:683940-709375 GCA_009831015.1 Picea engelmannii | reverse complement strand
GAGGGGGGGGGGTGAATAAGTTGTTACCGAGCTTAAACAATATTCCTATTTTAAAACTCTTTGCAGAAACACTGAATGATGATCACAATAATGCAGGGAAATAAACAATGGCACATTCAACATTAGTCACATATATGAGAAACACAAAGACAGATATTTTCCGGGGAAACCCATACAAGGTAAAAACCTCTTTTTCTTTATATGATAAGTAATAATTACATTCTTTACATTATCATACATATGAGCACCAACTCATAATGAGGCTACAACCTCTGTTTTGCAAGCTGCAACTTGCTGAGAGCACAAACTCTCTATTTTCTCTAGCACCCACTAGAAGGAAGCACCAACTCCCTGGTTTCTCTAGCACCAACTAGAAGGAAGCACCAACTCCCTGGTTTCTCCAGCACCAACTCCTTGAGTGTTTCCAGCACAAACTGGATGGAAGCACCAACTTCTAATCATACAGGCAACCAACCTATATAACAGAGAACAATAGTTCTCCCTTGCACCACCCTGCCACCCTGGTTTCTCTGGCTGCAACCAGATGGAAGCTAAAACTCCCTATGTTCAAGCACCCACTTGAACCTCTAAGGACAACAGTCCTCACGAGCACCTCCCAACCACCCTGAAATATAAATATTTTCTATTGAAACTCATTACAGTGATATAATGTTCAACAATGGCTTACTAGACTCAGCACTGTTCTGCTGCATTTCGTTACTTTGTCTGCCTCATTGCCTTCCTGCACACATCACTTTTGTTGTTTGTTATTCTACCTTTTATGCTCTGTACGCCATACCCATTCACTGCACAGATACTCTTCTATTCAATTCAGCTGTTGCACTCTCCTCCTTCTTCACACATGAATCACCTTCACCAACAACAACCACAACAAACTCCAATAGCAACAACAACCGCTTCTCTTCTCTGTGCCGTGCATATATATCTTCTGTGCATATCGTGCATGCAATATTCACCATTCCTATGCATGCTCATACCATGCCAATCTCCTCCACATCTCAAGTGCTCTGCGTGATCATCATCGCGACTCTTCGACTTCTCTGGCAGTTCAACCACGTGTTCGGCATCACTAGGTGTTATGATGAGATTCCTCAGCCTCTCTGGCAGTTGAGACTCTTCATATTCTCTGGCATAGTTGAGATTATCCTTTCTGTTTCAGTTACAGGCTCCAACCCTCATCCAGTTGTCAATTTCCTCCACGAATCGTCTTCATTCCACTGGCAGATTCCTTGTAACTCTTTAGCTCCTCTGGAAATCACACAGAAGTCTCTTTGCATCCTCTGGTAGAAACCATCAATGGTTTCTAGCAATTACACTGTGAGGATCAACATTAACCCTCCGATCGTGCTCATTTTCACCTCCATCGTTGGATTAACTCTGATGGGTTCTTGCGTTATTTACTTGTTTCGCACTTTCACAATTTGGAGATTCTGCGATGAGACATCTTGAGTCTCCATGTCACGAGCTCTGAAAAGGAGCTTGGCTTCTCTAGCTCCCTCCTCTACATGACCACAGGCGGTGACCTCCGGTTAAACCGACAATTCACCTTTTCAGTATTTCGGCATTCGTATGATCCAGTGTCTCGACACTCCCATACACGATCCTTGAAATTTCGAGGCGGAGATTATGTACACTAGGTCCTTCCTCCACTTGATGACACGCGGTGACCACAGGCTGCGCTAAAAGGCGCTATGAACTTATGATATTCATCGACCCTGATCGATGGTCCGCGATCTCGATGAATCAACAGTTCAGATCTCATCATGAATTTGCATCTCGTTGTTCCTTAGATGGAGATTCTCATCACTCCAAGTCGCAATAGGTGAGACTCAGAGATGGAGATCAGATCAACGGTCCAGGATTTTGATGTATTGACGGTCTAGATCTCATCATGAATTCGCATCTCGCAGTTCCTTAGATGGAGGTTCTTGTCACTCCAAGTCGTGATATGCGAAACTTTGAAAAGGAGCTTATCTGGATTGACTCCTTCCCTTCTTGTGACCATGGGCTATGACCACAGCCTTATGCATAAGGCGCTTTCACGATTTTGCATTTCGTGAGTCTAGAGATGAGACATATCGACTCTCCAAGTCGCGATCCCCGATACCCCGAAATGGCATGGGATCAACAGTCCTGATCAGAGCTTGATTCAACGGCTGCGATTGAATCGCAATTTCACTTATCACGAAATCAACATTCCTGTTGCATTGTTTACTTGCCTCTCCATGTTGCGATCCCCAAAACTCCGACATGGACTGGAATCAACGGTCTAGATCAAAGCTTGATCTGACGGCTCAGATTACATCACGATTTCGCATATCGCGATATCAGGATTCCTGATGTTAATAATCTTTGACATGTTCAACTCGCAATCCTTGAAACTTCGACATGGACTGGAATCCACGGTCCAGATTCAACCTTGATCTGATGGCTCAGATTTAAGTCGCGATTTCACATATCGCGATTACGCCCGCTTCTCCTTGTTATACTTGAAAAGGTGTGCAGGTTCTCCTTGATCCAATGATGGTCGGGTCCTGCGCTTGGATCTAACATCTAAGATCTGTCCTCCTGTTCAACGCTCTTCTTGTCTATATTCTAATCTGATGACCCTCGTTCTTTCAGGAATTTTGAATGGATCCAACAATCAAAAATGCTTCTCAATCTTTACGGGCCTTCGATCATTTGATCAACCTGAACTTATCTTATGTTTGCCTGGTTGCGTTGCCTTTGATCATTCAATCTTCCTGAATATCACTGCGCTACTGATCATCACTGTTGTACTCAATCCATCATCATTGTTGTACTTGCCATCAATGAAAAGCATACGCTACCTGTAAAACATACCAAACATCCTCTGCACTATCTCTTCTGATCTTATCGAGGTTTCTCTGCAGCGTCTTCCCAAAATACTTCTGGTGCCCATCTATTACATTCTTCTTGTACTCATGCCATCTTCATTGTTGTACTTGCCATCAATGACAAGCATATGCTACCTGTTAAAAATTTCCAACATAAAGTGTAGGCAGAGAAAATTGTCTAAAGTCTCCTACTTTTAATCACTATCCCAACATTACCTCACAATCCTACATAAAAGACAAGAGAGAGGGATCCGATAGGCCTACCTTAAACTATGCATCTGGTGTCAATCTCTTTGCACTTGGTTGTTTCCTGACTACAAATATCCTCCCAATGCTGACCTGCATTCATCAAAAGACAAACAAGAAACTACAAGCATGCATTCTACATATGGATTAGTGGGTTAGACATCAAAAACAAGAAATGTAAACAAATCATATAAGTTTAAGACGTCATTTGGCAAGATGGAAAAAGTACTTCTTTATATTAATCTAACAAAAAATTCACTTACAACATGAGACCGACACTCCTCCTTGAACTTAGGATCCTCTTCACCATGCACCAACTGCTTCCATGTCTTCTTCTCTTCTTCAGTTCTCTCTTAGGGAAACGGTAAGGGATTTGCAATTGGGGCAAAGGGGAATTGATAAAAATGGGCAGAGTTTCTTTTCTCTCGTGATTCTCCTTGAAACGGAACCCCAACCCCTTCTTTTATAGGCCAAAAGGGATAGTAATGGTTGGGGTGACTAGATATGGGCATTCAAACGGTTAAGTAACGGCCCGGAAACCAGTATCCTATGAAATTTTCCACTTTTTGCGATATTCTGTGAGTGTACATGAGCTATAATGGGTCAGTAGGTGTGTGTACACAGGCAGTAATGGTGTAGGGCGCGTACACCTTCAAAAGAATGGTTTTTTTAAGAGATTGTTCAGTGATGGCTTGGCAAAGATAGCAAGTTAGATGGACTGATGCCAAGTATTCATGTCTGGTGCAATTTAGGGTTATAACAAGGGAGGGCAAGTTGATGATCAAGAGTGGGGACGTCATTTTATTTAAGCCAGTAATATTCAAGGAAGATTAGGATGTGGTGGAATAAATGGTAGAGAAGTACAAGGGAAACTGGTAGCAAAGAGAGAGAGAGTTTGTTTTTCATGTGTGTCTTCTAGATGAGAAAGTGATAGAGTGCATGGTTTTGGAGAAGAAGGAATGCGATGACATTCTTAGTGAGGACATGAGCATGGAGGAGTAGGCCGAGGCTAAGGAAATGCTTAATATTTAGTGATAAGGCATGCTGACAAAGCTTATGGATCATCTGGTTTTTTTCCAAATGTTTTGCTTAACTTCTATTAAATTAACAATATGGATCTTAGGTCATTCTTGAGGTTGAAACAATGTTATAATTAATACAACCACTAGGGTCCCTTCTTATTGAACAAGTCAAAGGGGCATTGGGAATCTTTGATCGTAGATATTGGCAGTCTTAATTATGCCAAAGTATGGGCCAAGATGCCATACTTGGAAGGAAACAAAGTTGATATTCCCGATGTCAGTGGAAAGGACCTTGGTTATAGATATGTTGGGGCTACGAAATTCCTCCTCATCCTCAAAGAGACATTTGATAAGCTCATTCAAGGTGAAAAAGAGGAGGTGTAGGTATGCGATCTACAAGAGAATTGATGCAAATTCATATTATGGCTATAGGAATGATGTGGAAGGTATCTTGGAGAAATTTGAGTGGGCCATGGAGGAGTAGGTGTGAGGAATATCATTGAGGAAGTGATAGAGGATCAATTCCATGCACTAAATTGTGATATGCATCGAAGACTTACATATGTTTTTTCCTCTGCAAAGAAAAACCTCCACAAAAATTAACTGTGGAGGTTTGTATATGTAGTTTGTGAATTTAATTGTTTTTCTTCTGGATGTTCCTGCTACTGCACTCGGTTTCATTGTCATATTTTATTCAAATAAAATCATTTTTAGGCACACACACACGCACACATATAGATAAAACAAATTTAAAATATAAAACACAAAAATATAAAAATAATTTGTATTTCTAAAAAATTGAAATTAGTTTATGTTTGGAAACAAAAAATATAAAAGTAATCGATGCTATTAACAACCTCATATGCACCTCTTATGGTGCTCCATATGATACATAAGGAAATGCATAGAAGTGTGTTAATTTTAACGCATCGGTGTGTCATTGTTAGTCGAGCATTGATATCTATAGTGGTGCATTGTGATATATAGTGCAACGGTTAAGGGTTGTCATACAAAATGACCTACAATGCCATTTCACATATGAACTGTGTAACTCGGGGTGGTTGGTTCTACAGAAAAAATCATTGTATTATAAATTTTTAATGATAAACCAAGAAATGTGCTTGGTTATATGAAACACAATTACACTCTATATTCCTTCAAGCACCAGACGTTTTTTAAAGGTGCATTTTCTTTTCTAATGCACCAGTAATGGGCACGTTTTAAAATACACACCACAATGATAGATTTTTAAATATTTTCCCATTGAAACTCACTTAGCCACACCGATGTGTTTCAGTGAATATAATGCACGGATGCTCCATTTTCTCTTTGAATTCGTTGATACCAATGTGTTTGTATTATAACGAACTGGTAATGGGGCATCCCATAAAATGGATCGATATGGTAAATTATTATGTATTTTTCTTGTTGTGTTGTAGTACACATCACCAATGCATTATATTTATTTGATGCACCATGAAGAAAAACAATTATTTCAAAAATTGGCTAGTGTGTTCGATTAATAGAACACAATAGTGCATTTATCTCAATTGGAGCACTTCCTAGCATCTTAGTAGTGCTTACCATAAGACACATTGTGTCGATAATTTTTGAATATTTGGCCTGGTGTCATGCTCTTTAAATTACTAGTGCATTGTTTGGAGTTAGGCACACCGACAAGTTAAATTGTCTTATAACAACTTAAGTGGTGTGATGCGTTAATATAAACACATAGGTGCTACCATGTTATTGGAGCATCGACACTTTGTTTAATGGTGCATTTTTTTGCCGATAACACCGATAATGGGTAATCCACTAAGACGCCCCATAGAATCATACATTTGGTTAACATAAACGCACCACCGCCCCAATTTTTATGGAATTTAAACATGGATGTGCACTTTTTCTAACTGAAAACACTGATGTGATATAATTTCCAGATCATTGGCATGATGTTTAGCAATGTGTCATCTAGTATAATGCACTGGTGAAATTGGTAGCACTATGTACATCGCTCCATTATATTGATTTATTGAAAATTAAGCAGTGTGATGTGTTACTATGAACACATTGGTGCTACCATGTTATTAAAATATTATCATTTTGTTTAATGGTGATTTGTGAATTGTAGAGAACCAAAGACAGGGAATCAAAGAAAACACCCTGCAATGCCAAACCGGTCAATATATATTCCAATGTGATTTTGTTAATGGAATTGATGCATTTGTTTAAAATGATTGCACCACTCAGTTAAATTTATGTGTAATATTTTGAGTGGTGCACTTGGTTAAATGGAACACATTTGTGCTTCTGTGTTCAAAACAAAACGAGATGTTTTTTATCAGGCATTGTAATTTATAACACACTGGATCCCAATTGTTTAAGACGAAGCACTAGTTAAGTATGGTAAATATTATATGCACCGGCTACGATGCTTACTCTGAATTTAGTATAGGGCACACTGTGCCATGGTGAGCCGAATGGAAACGACACACCTCATGGAGTTGGAATTTTGTTTTTGGAAAAAGTCCATAATTTCAAGATAAATTCAAATTTGAAATGGATGAAAATGAAATGGGAAGGTAATAAACAAATTACCTAGAATCTTATGTCTCATGGAGGCATGGTTCCAATGTTGAGAGGAAATTAAAATTCATGGTAATTTTCAAAAATTGGAAAAGTGTAGAATCGACCAGTGGAGCTATCCAACTCACCGAGGAGCACCGGAAATAGGGATTCCTTGATAATAGAGTAAGACATGTGATTTCTTGAGAGATTGGAAGCATGGGATGAGGTGTCACAATAAAAATTGGTTTGGTAACCTTTTTTTGTTTACCCATACTATGGAGCGCCATCAGACAATTTTATGCATCGGTACTAAGATTCAATGGCACCGATGTCCTTTGATCGTTGATTGTTAATTTTTTTTAATTTATGATGGTGTGTTTGAAAATCTATGTACAGGTGTGTTTTGTTTTATTTGAGTAACAAGGAATATGTATAGTAAAGGTGCACCGAAAAAATGTCTGCAAAAACCTTTGGTCACTCACGTCCACTAACAACCTCTGATATGAATAGTGACGATGTGTTTGAACATTTAAGAACTGTTGTAGTATGTTTATGTGTACATCGATTCATATATACCTTAAAGGCGCACCAAAAAAATTCCTCCACAAAAACCTTCGACCACCTGCCTCCACTAACGATCTTTTCTATAAACAACTAAGGGATAAATGTTTCAGGGAGGTTTTGTAAAAACCTACGCATGAAGGTGTTCTCCTTGTAGTGATATTATGACTCCACAAGAGATTTTGTTTCATGTTGTGATGATATATTTACTTACTCACAAATCCCAATAGAATATGTTCAATTTATTTTAAAGGGAGAAGGATCCCAAAGAAAGAAATGGTTTCACAGAGGTACCCTCAATTTGCAAGGAGAGGTTCACCCCTTGCCAAATATTTTGATGGAGAAGTTTCCCATGTTCTTAGGAAATAATGCATAGCACATGGAGAAGCATTTGGTTAAGGTTGATAATGTTTGTGATATTTATAATCTGGTTGAAGATGACATTTCTTGTTGATTTTTTATCTTAACTCTAAAAGGAAATTCTTGTGAATGGTTTTATTCATTGCTTCCTGGAACCATCACTAGTTGGGAAATATCAAAAAACAAATTTGTTGAGGAATATTTCCCAAGGAAGACCCATATTATATTTTCTTGAAGTGCGTTGAAATCCATATGAATGATAAAGAGACAGTTAAAATTTTCACTTTCATATTTATGGAATTCCTTCATGAGATTCCTCAAGAAACATTTCCAAATGAATTCATCATTTTTAGCTGCTATGAAAATGCTTCTTCGATTAATATGATATTTTTATTGAAGAAAAATTGATGCAACCCCCTTCTCTCCTCCGATTTGCACGACTTCTCGGTCAAGGATATTCAATGCACTGAGCCAAATTACCTCTTCAGGCCTCTACTAGACCTTGAAATCAATTCACAGAGCCCCCCTTCTGTTACCCATGCAGTTTTGATTCACCCACACATGCTTTCTCTTGTGCTCCTGGTAACACTGAGTGGTGAGTGTTATCTCCTCTACTAGGCCCTTCTTCCTTGTGATTGTGGGCTATAACCTCTGGCTAGCCCCCTCCATGACTTTGGGATTTGACTATTTCAAGTGCAGTTGACTCTCAATCCGACGAACTCTGAACTGGTGAAATCACCTGGAAAATATCTACATCTCACGCCTCTCTGACATCCAATGAATATGATTCACTTCAGGACTCTAACTTCGTGAGCTCCAAGAGTTACAAACACCCTTTTTCCCCAAAGTGGTTCGTACCCCAGAGCTACCTCGTTCGACGATTAAAATGTGTCCTTTATTTCCACTTTGGACAACTTTCCAATCAATGCCCCTCTGCTCTCTTTCTCCTAGAGTGTCAATCCTTCGAAGTGACAAATATCTCACCAGGCGTCCTGTTCCAACGGATGACTTAGAGGAACTCCGATGCTCCGGCCTTTGAGATTTCTTGTGCCTTCACACTTCAATTCCTCCAAAGTAAATATCCACTCTCCACGTGTCCCTCCATTCATCAATGACTCCTATTGACTTCGGCCTTTGGGACGTCAATTTTCCCGAAGTGTTATATCACTCGAGTGATAGATATGATGCCACATGTTCCAACAATAGGAGGCTATGATGATTCCTTACCTTTGGAGCTTCATACAACTTCTTCTCAATGAATCCATTTCCTCCTCAACGTTTCCTCTAAAATACGCGGATCTTTGCCATGTGTCCTTCTGGATCCAACGGTCCATATTTCTTCGGCCTTCGCGACTTCACAAAAATTTCTCTTTGCTCCATGCAAATATTTTGGATCTTTTCTCCCAGACTCTTTTATTTGTTTCCATGTATCCTCCTCGATACCAATGACTTCGATTAAATTCTCTCCTTCAGGACTTCGACGATTGCGCTCCTTGAACACTTTAAAGCCTCTAAATATACGAAGTGTCGAAGGACTCTCAGACTATCCACCATACAACTTCTCGTAGATCTCACGGTCTGGAAAGATCTCGATTCCTATGAATGGATCCTTCTCGTTGATTGGGAAATTTGTAGTGGGCTCCTCCCCACTGAATAATATTTGTCCAGTATCTCTTTTGAGCTTGTTCTTCCTTGGATCTTGTAATCTTCTTAGAATGTTTCTTCAACACTTATCCCAGTGTCGACCCTAAGAACAACTTGCAATAGGTTTCTCTCAACTTAACCCTTGATGGGAGAATGTTCACTCATTGCAACGGTTCTCAAACAACTCAATTTTTCCTCCTGAACAATATGACGCTGAACATGTTTCTTCCTACGCACACCTTGCGTGGTCTCTCCTGAGATTTTGATTCAAAATAGACTCTGTCAATGCACACCTTGCAGACACTATGCACTCCTTGAAAGAGATCGTAGAAGAGAAACAATTGAAACTTATCTAGTCCTCACATATTCATAAATTCAACCATGTAATGCATTCATGATGATGAGAACAAGTAATAACAAATAATTGCAAATAAACATAAATCCTACCATTCATTCAGATAGACACAACAATTGCAATACCAAACACTTTGGATCAACACTTCTCTATTATATTTATTCAAATGATATGTACATGGGTTCATACAACTTCAATAAGCTTTAAAATCCTCGACAATAATAACTTCAATAACTTCGATATATTTTAGCAGCCTCATTTGTGAAACAATACACATATTTATACAAAAAGAGCTCATAGAGCCTTTCCCTCCGACTACCCTAGTGTTATCCTATCAAATTAAAATATTTCAACTACTAAGTCTTATTACAATAAATGATTGGTATAGACAGATAAGAGTGGATGCTTCAGATTTGTACTGTTATTAATTACATTAAAGAAAATACAATCTCCATTGATCTGATGTGATGGTTCAACCTCTTACATTTAATATCTTCTTTAATTACAACCTTTTCAATATATTTCGTGACATGCCATCTCTAAAATTCAAAAACACTTCAAAATGCATGCTAGGGCGTTGAGTTGTCCTCCACTTGCATGCTGATGACGATGTTTCTGCATCATACTCGTCTGGACAAAATTTCATGGACTCCTATCCATGAGCTCCTGCACTGACTTTCCATGCTTCTAAATCTCTACTTCATTTACCCAACTGGCATCTTCTATTGTGTGCCCTTTCCACTTTACCAAATACTCAAAATAAGTCTTCCTCCTGGTTTTCTTACCAATCCTCTGATCTATGATCTCCTCCATATGTGGATTTTCTGATATAGGCATCTTCTCCTCCCACTAGATATCTTTCTAATCTTTTGATTCTTTTGTGTCATATTCCCTGTAAGGGTACAGGTCTATAATGTTGAATATGGGCGATATACCCACATCCTCTCACAACTCTATCTCATATGCATCTGCATCAAATTTCCTTAGGATCTTGCATGACCCTATTTTCTTCAATTTCAATTTGTGATATGTTCCCCTTGGAAACCTTTCCTTCCTTATATGCGCTAGAACTTGATATCCCACTTGAAATTGAAATTCTCTCCTATGTTGATCAACTCTTCATTTATATTCGTTGTTATTGTTCTGCAACTACTCTTTGATCTGATTGTGAAGCTTCTGCATTTTTACAATGAAGTCTTCTTCTCTAGTGCTTATAAATTCATTCTAATACAAATATCTAAACTCTGATACTCCCCTTGGCTTCATTCCATATACTATCTGGAATGGACTCTTTCATGTACTCATGTTTGGTGAGTCATGTTGATACTGAGAGGGGGGTGAATCAGTATCAAATACAGTTTAAAAACCTTTTTCAACTTATACTTAAACCATTCAATTATATCCAATGAGCAGTGAACAATAGTATAAGAGTTACACCAATACACCACAATACACAATGCACAATATAAGAGAAATAATCAATAGTTTTTGTTCAAGGGAAGTAATGACTTCCAAAGGTAGCTACATCTTCCAAATGTAAAGGGAGGGATGAACCTCCAAGAGGAAGATACAATCCTCAAATATCAAGAGAGAGTTGAACTCTCCATCCTTTCTCCTTCCTTCCACCCAAGAATATATGAGATAATAAAACTTTACATTAAATCATCACCATCAACCAATCATCACATAGAACCTGATAATGCTTCCTGAGACTTCTTCAATTTCAACAATTCTTCAATTATTGTAGTACTTTGATCCTGTAGATAATATTACTCAATGTATTCTTTGAAACTCGTCCAATTTTCACTCCTTGAATCCTCCCCAAAAAGAGTTTATAGAAAGAATGGTAGAATTTATTCAATTCTGGTATATTCAGGAGAGTGAACTTGCACAGAATGTCCCACGCTCAATAATTAACATCCGATTTTGAAACTTGCACACAAGAAACTACAGTTTGTACTATTTCAAATGAAATTTGTCCCACTTCATTTTGATTCTCGATGAAGAAGTTATGACTATTTTACTCGGAACACTTGTTTATTGACTAGCTTCAGGACTGGTCACAAACCTTATCTTCCACATAGTGTATCTCCATAATTATAGAGAATCAAGAGATGGAATTTTTACCAGATGTACCTTGATATTTCTTCTCAATACCATAGAGATTTCACCATCTGAATCGTTCTAGAAATTTTTTTATAGCAAAAATAGTAAGATGACCTGAAAATAACATACCTTAGAACACATCACCAAAAGACTTCATCCTCCCTTGAAATCTGGCCTTCTTTACTTCTTATTTCCTCTGAAATTTGACTTTTATCAAATGAATGTATAATGATGTTTATTTATACCATTTATGTCACTTTCTTTTAACATTAGGGTCTGCCTAACACTTTCTTATTTTGTAATTCTTTTCTTTAATTATCTTCAGGGCCTACATGTACTTCCTTCTTCAATTCACTTTGTCATCTTCAAAAATTCATTTCTACTCAACCATGAAGATCCACGTGATGTGCCACATACCACTGGAAACAACATGATGTATAGTATCCATTCATGGGTGTTGTATATGCATGTGCATTTTCCTTCATGTCCAAATACCTTTATCAATCTTGCGGTCCAAAACCCATGACTAGGGTTGACATCAACGACAACAACCAATCTTCCAACAATATCCCCCTTTGTCATTGATGGCAACACTCATTCTCCCCCTCTCATCATGATCCCAATTTCTCTCCCACTTTGACATCAATGGCAAAGGTTAGGGCTGCTCCCCCTGAGTTTAATGGAAAAATGTAACTCAATAATACTTCATCCTTTTTTTTGGTACTTGGGACATTTTCTTCCTTAGAATCCTTTTTTGTGGCTTTTTTCTTCTCTCTCTCTTATTTATGTCTAGGATGCATATGTTGTTCGGTCTTCTTGTTGCAGTTGTAACCAATCTTCTTGAGTTATTTTTTCTGATTTTACATTTTCGGGAATCAAATGTAAGAGTGTATCTTTGATCACACATTTTACTAATACTGAGTAGATTATGATTCAAGTCTTGAACCAATAGAACATTCTTTTCTTTTACATTTTTTCTTCCAAGCTCTACTACACCTTCTCCAAGTATTTTGGCAGATGAGTCATCTCCAAATGCAACATTGCCACCTTTTCACTTCAAGCTGGTGAATTTGTCTTGATCCCTGGTCATGTGTGAAGAACATCCACTATCTATGTACCATTCATCTTCTTCTTTACATTCATCGGTCAATGCTATTCAAAAATCTTCATTGTTTGGAATCTCTTTCCTTCTCCATATTGTGGTTGGCATAGGGACATATTCATTCATATATCTTCAATCTCGTGCCTTGTGACCAAGATAATTGCATTTGTAGCATACAATATTTTTGTCCATCAACGGGTAAAATGAATTATAAATTTTGTTGACAAATCCACAATTATTTCCATATCTTCTGTTTACACCATTCATGTTTCTTGCATATTTGTCCCTTTCATTGATTATGCAATTAATTGCCTTATGTCCAAAAATTTTGTAAGTATAACAATGACCAAGAAAGAAAATTTGATACCTGGGAGTAAGTGACCTTCTTTGTGATGTAGTCCATCTTGTTTTATGATATACTCTTATGTAGTTTCCTTCATACTGATTGAAGCTTCTTTGATTCCTGAAGGTAGGAGGTCTTCTTGGATATTCATCTCTTTTGAAATCATTCCTTCTTTCTGGTATCCTGGTCCACTTCTCATCAACTGTCTGTGTAGCTCTTTCTTCAACCTTCTTGTTGGTATTTGCATCTTCTTTGTATGAAGTTTCACCCATGCATCCAAGATGTGTTAATTCTTTTGGCACTTGAGAGTTTCTTAAGCTCTTCCTCAATGAGACAACTTCTTGTTCAAGTTTCTCACAATCTTCTTCTTTCTTTATCATTTGGACCTTCTTTACTTCTACTATTCTTCTTGCTTCTTTGAGTAGAGTTTTCAAGGAAATGGTTTCTTCTCTTAGTTTCTGAAAGTCTTCTAATTGTTTCTTTAAGCTTACAATTGTCTTTTCCTAACTACCCAATTCACTTCTTAGTTTTCTATGCGTGTCTTTGAGTTTTCTATTTTCAATCTCAACATGCTTCAATTTTTAAGATTCTCATATTCTTGTTGAATCATTTCTACTTCATGATTTTCTTCTTCTTCATTGTGATCTCTTTCAATCCTTGGATGAGGACATTCAAATTCAACATGTCCTACTCCTTCACAATTAAAGAAAAAGAACTGACCTCTATTTTCTTCTTTGAAATCTGAGATGTTGTAATCTTCTTCAACTTCTTCTTCTTCTTCTTCTAATTCTTCCCTTGCATAAAGGTCTTGTAGCTTTTCCCAAAGATCTTTTTTTGATGCACATGATCCCACCTTTTATTTCACTGAATCTGTCAATCCATCCAGGATGGTATCTATTGCCAGTTTGTTGTTCCTTTTTGCTTCCTTCTGAGCTGCAGTCTTTGGTGTCTTCAAAGCATTGTATCCTGAAACAACTGAAAGCCAAACATATGCCCCAAGAGCTTTCAAGTAATTTTCCATTCTATTACTCCAGTATTCAAAATTGCTTCCATCAAATGGTGGAATCCCATTTGGAATTTTGCCTTCCATTTCTTCTTAGGATCTTCCTTCCAGTGATTAAACTGTACTGAATGTAACCCACTCTGATACCAATTGTTGATACTGAGAGGGGGTTGAATCAGTATCAAGTACAATTTAAAAACCTTTTTCAATGTATACTTAAACCATTCAATTATATCCAATGAGCAGTGAACAACAATATAAGAGTTACACCAATACACCACAATACACCATGCACAATATATGAGAAATAATCAATAGTTTTTGTTCAAGGGAAGTAATGACTTCCAAAGGTAGCTACAGCTTCCAAATGTAAAGGGACGAATGAACCTCCAAGAGGAAGATACAATCCTCAAATATCAAGAGAGATTTCAACTCTCCATCCTTTCCCCTTCCTTCCACCCAAGAATATATGAGAGATAATAAAACTTTACATTAAATCATCACCATCAACCAATCATCACATAGAACCTGATAATGCTTCCTGAGACTTCTTCAATTTCCGCAATTCTTAAATTATTGGAGTACTCTGATCTTGTAGATAATATTACTCAATGTATTCTCTGAAACTCCTCCAATTTTCACTCCTTGAATCCTCCCCAAAAAGAGGTTATAGAAAGAATGGTAGACTTTATTCAATTTTGGTCTATTCAGGAGAGTGAACTTGCATAGAATGCCCTGCACTCAATAATTAACATCTGATTTTGAACTCACACACAAGAAACTACAGTATATACTCTTTCCAATGAAATTTGTCCCATTTCATATGGATTCTCGATGAATTCGTTATGACTGTTTTAACCGGAACACATGTTTATTGACTGGCTTCAGGACTGGTCACAAACCCTATCTTCTACAGAGTGTATCTCCATAATTATAGTGAATCAAGAGCTGAAATTTTTACCAGATGTACCTTGATATCTCTTATCAATACCATAGTAATGTCACCATCTGAATCATTCTAGAAAAAAATTATAGCAAAAATGGTAAGATGACCTGAAAATAACATACCTTAGAACACATCACCAAAAGACTTCATCCTCCCTTGAAATCTGGCCTTCTTTACTTCTTATTTCCTTTGAAATTCGACTTTTATCAAATGAATGTATAATTATGTTTATTTATACCATTTATGTCACTTTCTTTTAACATTAGGGCCGACCTGACACTTTCTTATTTTGTAATTCTTTTCTTTAATTATCTTCAGGGCCTACATGTACTTCCTTCTTCAATTCACTTTGTCATCTTCAAAAATTCATTTCTCCTCAACCATGAGGATCCACGTGACGTGCCACATACCACCGGAAACAACATGATGTATACTATCCATTCATGGGTGTTGTATATGCATGTTCATTGTCCTTCATGTCCAGATACCTTTATCAATCTTGTGGTCCAAAACCCATAACTAGGGTTGACATTAATGACAACAACCAATCTTCCAACAAGTCATTGTATGGAAACTCTGCTTGTGACAGAATCTGATCCCACTGACTATGGTTTTTAATGACCACACTCCTCAACCAATTTCCTAAACTCTGATTTACCACCTTAGTCTTTCCATCTGTTTGAGGGTGATATGTTCAACTAAAGGACATTTCTGTCCCCAGTTTCTTCCACAATGTCCTCTAGAAATTACCAACAAATTTAGTGTCTCTATCTAAGACAATACTCTTGGGTAAACCATGAAGTCTCACAACTTCCTTGAAAAACAAAATTGCAATGTGTGTAGCATCATTAGTTTTATGGCATGGGATAAAGTGTGCCATCTTTGAGAATCTATCAACTACCACAAATATGGAATTCCTTCCCCTTTGTGTTTTTGGCAATCCCAACATGAAATCCATGCTTATTACATCCCAAGGCCTATCTGGAATAGGAAATGGTTGAAATAATCTAGTGTTCTATCGATTTCCTTTTGCATACTGGAAAATCTTACATCTGTTTACAAATGTATTCACTTATTCCCTCATACCTCACCAATAGTATGAATTGTTCAATTGTGAAAATGTCTTGTCATGGCCAAAATGTCCTGCTAGACTTCCACTATGTTTCTCCTTTAGTAGATTATCTCTCATCGAGCACTTTGGTATGCATGACTGACTACCATTAAACAACAATCCATCTTGAATCAGATACTCTTTCCCTTGACTTTTGTCTCTGGAACATGATTTTCACATGCTTCATATGCCTCTTTAAAATATGATTCATCACAATACATTTACTTAAGGTGTTTGAATCCTAAGGTTTTCACTCAAAATTCTTGCAGAATCAGACATCTCCTGCTCAATGCATCAACAACTTTGTTAGCATTACCAGAAATATGTTTAATAACAAAAGTGAATTTTTTTCATAAACTCAATCCATTTGGAATGTCTTTGATTTAACTTCTCTTGTCTGGTTATGAATTGTAAAGCTTGAGTATCACTATACAAAACAAATTATTTTGGAACAAGGTAGTACCTCCATTTCTTCAAGGCTTGAATTACTACATAAAACTCTTTATCATATGTGGAGTAATTCCTCTTGGTGTCATTCAGCTTCTCACTGAAATATGCAATAGGTTTATCGTCTTCTCTCAAGACCGCTCCAATTCCTACTCCACTAGCATCACATCGTACTTGAAACATCTTCCCAAAATCTGGCAAGACCAGAATCGGTTGTTTTGTTATCTTCTCCTTTAATTTCTTGAAACTTTTCTCAGCTTCTTCTGTCCACTTAAAATACGTGTTCTTCTTCTTCACTGTATCTAATATTGGTTCACATATACCACTGAAACCTCTAATGAACTTCTGATAGAAACTTGCTAATCCATGGAAGCTTCTCACCTTGAATATTCTTCTTGGCAATGTCCATTCTCTGATTGCTCTCACCTTCTTTGGATCCATCTTGAATTCATTTGAAGATATTACAAAACCCAAGTAAATGAGTTATGTCTTCATAAAAGAGGAATTCTTCAGATTTATCAACAACTTATCTCACTAAAACATTCTCATTACTAATGTTAAGTTCCTCGAATGCTCTTCTCGAGTTTTACTGAAGACTAATATATCATCCAGATATACAATCACAAACTTACCGATAAAATATTTTAATACGTCATTCATCAACCTCATAAAATTACTTGGGGCATTAATCAAGACAAATGGAATAACGAGCCACTCATACAACCCTTCATTCATTTTGAAGGTTGTTTTCCACTCATCACCTTATCTCATCCTTATCTGGTGATATCAACTCTTCAGGTCTATTTTTGAAAAACAATTTTATCCTCTTAAACAATCCATTAAGTCATCCATCATGGGCAAAGGAAATCTATACCTGATGGTGATTTTTTTTATGGATTTTGAGTCTCTACACATTATCCATCCTCCATCCTTTTTCAGACTCAATACATTTGGTAATGAGCATGAACTCAAGATTTCTCTGACTAAATCCTTGTCCTTCAAATCCTGGACTTGTTTCTTTACCTTCTCATTCTCTTGATGTGTTAGTTGGTACACTTATTTGTTTGGCATAATCTCTCCTGGTATGAGATCAATGTGATGGTTTATACTTCTAATAGGTGGAAATGAGTGAGGTAACTCATCCACTACTATGTCAACAAAATTTTCTAACAGCTACTGAATTTTTTTAGGAAGATCATCCATAGAAGTTCTTGCAATGATAGCTTTGGGATTTCTCACCACAAGAAAATCATATTTCATGTTCCTTCTTGACTTCACTTAGGATTTCATTTCCACTAATGAGAAGTATACTTGTGTTGTCTTCTTCCTTCACTTTCTTATCCTCTATTGGTAGTAGCATGTGTTTCCTACCATTTTTATCCAAGGTATATGTATTTTTTCTCCCATCATGAATGAGATTTCTATCAAACTGCCACAGTCTCCCCAACAAGACATGGCATACATCCATGGGAATAACATCACACAAAATATCATCATTATATCATCCTATCTTAAATTCAACTAGGAATTGTTTAGTTACCATTACCTGGTGTCCTTTCTGCAACCATGAGACTCTATACGAACTCAGATGTGCAGTTGTCTCCAGTTCCAATTTCTCCACCATCTCTATGGATACCAGGTTATCAGTTCTTCCACTGTCAATTATCACCTTGCATACCCTATATTTGTTTTTTCAAGAAGTTCTGAACAAACTGTTCCTCTGCATTGGTTTCTCCACTTATGGCTCTGGCTTCAAGAGAACCTTCCTCATCACTAAGGATCTCCCATCTTTTTCTCCTTATGCCTCAACATTTCACCTATGCACTTCTGAAATGTGAGCTTCACCTCCTCCTTATTTATTTCTCTCGGGGCATTCCCAAGACATGTGTCATGTTTTCCACAGGAATAACTCTTCAACTCTCCTCCTCTACCTCTTCCTCTTCCTCGAGGAAAATCATTCCTTCCACCATACTGTCTCCCTCAGGAAATTCCTCCTATTTATGGGTGACAATGTGATTTTCCAGTCTCAACCTTGGGCTTCTGTTCCTTGTCATGGACAATTCCCTTACCTCTATTTAGATGTCTTCCTCTGCTGCGTTGGTTCTGTTTCCTAGCCAATTTATCTTCTTCCTTCAGTGCAATATGATAAGCATCCTCCACTGTCCTCACTATTATCATGATGGTTTCATCATGGATTTCATATCTCATGCCATTAATATACCTGGAAACCTTTTCATCATATTTTTTTCTCTATCCAACCCTGATGTTCAACTTGTAAAATTCTTCTGTGTATTCCTTTATTGCCAATCCTTTATGTCTCAAGTTCTATAATTTCCTGAACAAATTTATTTGATAGTCTTTGGGTATGAATGTATCTTTCATCTTAGCTACCATTCTATCCTAGTTCTTGATCTTTTTCTTTCCTTTACCTCTTCTGTCATGTTGTAGTTCATCCCACCACAGTGTTGTGTGTCCCTTCAATCTGGTGAAAACATGTTTTACCTTCTTCTCCTCATCAATGTCTTTATAGTCGAAGTACTTTTCCATTTCTCTTACCCAATATAGCAATTCTTCAACATCTAAGTTTCCTTCGTACATCAAGATTTTTTTTTTCTCTAGCTCCCAATTTGACAAAATCTTTCAGCAAGCGTTCTTTTGTAGCATATTCTCCTACAACTTCTTCAACTTCCATTTCTTTTCTCTCTGCATCACTGACATATCCAACATCAGGTGCTCTTATTTGTGTTGTATCCATAGCATCTAATATTGCATGAAGTTGTCTCATATCTCTTTCCACAACTGGGTTTGCTACAGGTCGCTTTGCACGTCTTCTAGGTGGCATGGTGTTGATACCACTTGATGATACCATACTACCTCTTTCTTTTAGACAGAGCACAAATTGAGGCTATGATACCACTTGATGGTATTAGACTATCTCCTTTGTCTCCTCTCTCCTTTTCCAACTGTCTGGAATAAAAATCAAGATCTTATACCACTTGATGCAGCCCCCTTCTCTCCTCGAGGTTGCGTGACCTCCTAGTCAAGGATATTCAATTCACTAAGCCAAATCATCTCTTCGAGACTCTGTTAGAACTTGAAATCAATTCACATAGGCCCCCTTTTGTTTACCACACATGATGTATTCCCCCACACACACCTTCTTTTGTGCTCCTGGTAACACTGAGTGGCGAGCGTTAGCTCCTCTGTTAGGCCCTTCTTCCTTGTGACCATGGGATATAACCTTCGTCTAGCCCCCTCTGTGACTTAGGGATTCGATTGTTTTGAGTGCAGCTAACTCTCAATCCCCCAAAATATGAATAGGAGAAATCACTAGGACAAGATCTACGACTCACACCTCTCCAACAACCAATGAATGTGATTCACTTCGGGAGTTTTGAGAGTTCCAAACACCATTTTTCCTCGGAGTAGTTCATACCCAGAGCTACGTATCAATATCCACGTGCTCACATCATTCGATGGTTAAAACCCATCCTTTGTTTCCACTTCAGACAACTTTCCAGTCAACATCCCTATGCTCTCTTTCCCATCAACGTCCCGAAGTGATAGATCTCTCGCCATGCTTCCTATTCCAATGGATGACTCAGAGGAACTCTAATGCTTTGTCCTTCAGGAGTTCTCGTGCCTTCACACTTCAATTCCTCATGAGTGAATTTCCTCCAGAGTAAATCTCCACTCTCCACATGTCCCTTCATTCATCAACGACTCCTATTTACTTCGACCTTCAGGACTTACGACCTTTGGGAATTTACTCTCCAATTTCCCCGAAGTGTTATATCACCGAAGTGATAGACCTGACACCACATGTTCCAACGACAGACGACTAGGATGATTCCTCACCTTTGGAGCTTCAGATGACTTCTGGTAAATGGCTCCACTTCCTCCTTAGTGTTTCCTCTGGAATACACAGATCTCCACCACATGTCCTTCTAGATCCAATGGTCTAGATTTATTTGACCTTTGGGACTTCGAAGAAATTACTCTTTAATCCACACAAATCTTCCAGATATTTTCTCCCAGACTCTTTGATTTGCTTCCATGTATCCTCCTCGATACCGACGACTTTGATTAATTTTTCTCATTCAGGAATTTGGTGATCCCGCTCCTTGAACACTTTCAAGACTCTGAATACATGAATTGCTGAAGGACTCTCAGACTATCCTCCTTGCGACTTCCCCCAGATATCATGGCTTGGAAAGATCCCAATTCCTCCGAATGGATCTTGATTGTTGATTGGGAAATTTTCAGTGGGCTCCTCCATACTGAAGAATTTTCGTCCACTATCTCTTGTGAGATTGTTCTTCCTTGGAGATTTTAAGCTTCTCAGAATTTTTCTTCGACACTTAGCCAAGTGTCGACCCTAATCACACCTTGCAACAGGTTTCTCTCAACTTAACCCTTGATGTGTGACTGTGCACTCCTTTCAATAGTTCTCACACGACTCAATTTTTCCTCCTGAACAAAATGATGTTGAATATGCTTCTTCCTACACACGCCTTGCATGGTCCTTTGCACTCTTTGCAAACAAACCTTTGTGTTGTCTCTCCTGAGCTTCTGAGTCAAACTAGACTCTGTCAATGCATACTTTGCAGACACTATGTACTCCTTGCAAGAGCTTGTAGAAGATAAACAATTGAAACTTATCTAATCCTCACAGATTCATACATTCAACCATGTAATGCATTCATAATCACGAGAACAAGTAATAACAGATAATTGCAAATAAATAGAAATCCTACCATTCATTCATATAGACACAACAACTGCAATATCAAACACTTTGGATCAATTCTTGTCTATTGTATTCATTCAAATTATATGTACATGGGTTCATACAACTTCGATAAGCTTCAACAACCTCGACAATAACAACTTAAATAACTTCAATATCTTTCAGCAACCTCATTTGGGCAACAATACACATATTTATACAAAAAGAGATCATAGAGCCTTTCCCTCCGACTACCTTAGTGCTATCATATCAAAATAAAAGATTTCAACTACTAAGGCTTATTACAATAAATTATTGGTAGAGACAGATAAGAGAAGATGATTTAGATCTGTATTGTTATTAATTACATTAAAGAAAATACAATATTCATCGATCTCAAGTGATGGTTCAACCTCTTAACATTTAAGATCCTCTTTAATTACAAGATTTTCAAGATATTTCGTGGCATGCCATCTCTAAAATTCAATAACACTTCAAAATGAACGCTAGGGCACTGAGTTGTCCTCCACTTGCATGCTGATGACAATGCTCCTACATAAAAAAATGGAAAGTGTGGTTGGAAAGAGTTAATGTAGTGAGCTCAATTCATTGAAGAAAATATCCATGAAAGTGATGTTGATCTCTTAAAATTTCCAATATGGTTCCAAAACAATGGAGAAGGATTTATAAGAGAAACCCGACGAAAGATGTGAAAATTTCCTTACATCAAATTATGTTCCTAGAGTTGAAAATGAGAATCCCAATAGATAAGGAATCTGGTCTTGGTCTAGTGTTCTTAGCAATCTACTAGGGGTCATTGTCCAACAATTGGAGCCAAATCTTGATGTGTTTTCCTAACACCCATCAACTAGGTGATTTTGCTACATAATTGAACCTATGTATCTCTCAAATAGAGACCAAAATTTTGAAATATGGAAATTTCCCTATAACCTTTACCTATTGATCATGAAGACCCAACAAGTTTTTAATAATTCAAAATTAGTTTTAGTGTTGTAGTTCTTCTTCACACAAGGCCAATGGGGATGGCTTATCTTTTAAATAAAAGAGAAGAAAATAAAATGCTACCAAAAAGAAGGAAATTTATCATGTTCATCATCTCATTGAATAGCCCTATGTTTTAGCTTCATCTATCATTTTACAGAATAAAAAATAGAGTTCATATGTCTAATATATTTACGATTTTCTCACATCCTTCACATTTTTGTAAGTTCCATTTTCCCCTCCACATTCCTCAATTTGTAACCCTTAACTCTCCATACTTAGTCATTTTCAAGTCATTACGAAGAATTCCATGTATTAAATTCCTGCATTTCTAATATCCCACACTCCCATCTTCCACAATACTCTCATACTTAGTTGATTCATGAGTTCAATCCCACGTGGAGAAATTTTAAGGATAATTTTAACACCATTTCCAGGGATAATTTTAAGGATGGAAAATTATCTTACAATGTAGAAACTTTGGAAAATCTTATTAGTCCATAATATGCAATTTGTAAAATGTTTGGCGATATGTTTTTGAAAATATTCAAATTTCTAAGGATTTTATATACTTTCTATGAAATTTGGTGATTCTTAAGGTAAGATAATTTTATTCTATAGAATCTAGGAGAATCATTTTTAGAAAAAATGGAAATTTCAAAATCCTTTTTTTGGAAAAAAACATGGAAAATTATCCCATGGGAGAAATTTAACCGCTAAAATTTTCCTTGGCCATTTCTCAGCATGAACTATTTCTACGCTATCGTATTTCTCCCCAACACTTAGTTATTTTCATTATTTACCACGTAACTCCTTAAAACTTAGTTTTTTTTCCATTTTTACTAAATTTTACTATGTGGAGATTTCTTATGTGAAGAATTCATCATTTATTTTTCTTTGCATTCTTTTTCTCCACATCATCCATCTCATTTCTTATCCTAAGTCTCATCCCCTTCCCTTCTAATTTGGCACACCTCCCAATACACATCCATCTCATTTATTATCCTAAGTATCATCCCATTCCCCCATCCTTTGGAACACCTTCCAATACACACCTATGACATTGCCTTATTTCTTTGCATTATTTTTCTCTACATCATCCATCTCATTTATTATCCTAAGTATCATCCAATTCCCCCCTCCTTTGGCACTCCTCCCAATACAAACCTATGATAACATGACACATGGAAACCCCTTGATAATTCGACACATCCTAGTGAAGTGGACCTATTTGTAAGAAACACTTGGAAGGAATTAGTCGAACATGGATATTTGGGTTTTGTTAGCTCTCTCTAGATATTCTTCCAAACATTCCATATGATATTTCAGGGATAGAGGATAAAAATCCTTTCTTGAAGAAAAATAATGAATTTTATTTTAGTTGATCTAATTGTGCGATTGAGATCTTTTTGAGGCTATTCCATCCATCTTGTTCCAAACATTGCTAAACTTGTTACATTTGGATTATTATTATTAAGTTCTCCAACAAAGAACTATTCAAGCATCATTTTGTTTTTATGAATTTGTATGGTGATCATATCAATAAATTCTTGAGAACATAATGCTTTGTAAACTCTTTTTATATTAATGAAGGATTCATTTACATTTCTTTGTTGACCTGCCCATTTTTTTATATATTTCATCTAGAAAAGTTATAGTTGATTCTATGTTCACATTATTTTAAGAAGAAGGAAAAATATCTATTCAAAGTAAACCTTGTAGTTAAAAATATTTTGTATTCATATTTACTTATTTTTCTTGAATTATATGATGTACTTGACACACATATTTCTATATTAGAGTTTTATTGGAAGATTCACTGGGTTTTCTATTAAGTACTCACCCATTGCATGCATCCAAGGTCATAAGAATAATTGTCCATATATCAAGAGAGGAGTACCACCTTTATGAAAATGCAGGATAATCTTTCTTGTTTCCCACAAGACATTCTCTTAATGTTGGTTATTTTCCCTTGACAAGAAAAGAGATAAATAATAGGTTAGGTTCATGGAGGAGGAAAACACCCTCACAACTTACACTCTCATCTGCAGTGAGTTTTGTTATATTGAATTATAAATTATCATTTTGCAAGAGTGTTAATTAATAGAAGTGTGGAAAATAACATATAACAATTTTGTTTCCTTTTCAAATCTACGAAGAGATGAATAACTCCTAGATGAAATAAAACTCGAGTTTTATCCATATCTAAGAGGAGGAAGATCATCTTTGTCAATGCACTTGGTATTGGCGAAGATGAATGAGTGACCCAATATGTATTTATCCACGATGTGTCATTTTGGGTGTTATAACCCTATATTTTATAGGATCACCTGGTGATTATAATTTATTCCTCTAGTCATATTGTGTTGTAAATAATATTTTATTTTGCAAATGATTTACAAAAGAAAAGAAAAAAATAAAGAAAAGAAAAAGAAAAAGAAAGAATAAAAATATAAAAATGAAAAGAGGGTATGAAAATAAAAGAAAAGAGAAAATATAAAACCCCATGAAAATAAACTTGGTTTGACTCATACTATATAATCATGATCAAACATTTTAAATTTGTGTTGATAGGTTAGTGAATAAATTTGGTCAAACAATCTAATCTTGGCCAAATTGGATAGGTTAGTGAATAAATTTGGTCAAACAATCTAATCTTGGCCAAATTAGTTAGGTTAGAGTAATAATTAATCCAATAGTCTAAGATGGATTAATGTGTTAGTTAATTAGGTTAGGAGTTAAGTTAGTGTTGTCTATTTCAATAAAAAAATTCAAAAAGATTGTTAAAATACCTTTTATTTGAGTTAATTTGGTGTTTTTTTAGCCTAGGAAATAACACCTTGGTAAAAAAATAAGGAAGGGGAAGCTTAACACTACCCACCGCATGATTTTATCCTAAGTTTCGAATGGATGTAACTATTTTTCATGATGTAAAGAAAAGGCACACAAATTCTATCGGCTACATCAATCAGCGCCCAGATCAACGACCAACAGTGCTTTTTGGAACCGCC
>ML789139.1:663187-683808 GCA_009831015.1 Picea engelmannii | reverse complement strand
CACTCAAATCCACTTACTTCCTACCCCCTCCCCCACGCTTAAATCCACTTACTTCCTACCTCCCCTCTGAAATCCTTCCTAACCACCTACCCGAACCGCCCACCTCACTCTGTCATTGTACCACACTAACTCCTGTCACACATCACACGCCACATACCTGTTGGCCAATCAATGCTTTCCCTGTGACCGTTATTCATCCAGTCACCATCCCGCTCTATAACAGAAACCTCCCTGCACTGTTTAACCTTGTTTTTTCACCATTTCTACGCTATTTGTAGATCCAAACACTGTTGACACCACATCAAACCTATATTTCAAGCCAACTACCACCAAGATACACTGTCGACATACGCCATTAATCTGGGTAACTATAGTCATCCATTTTTTCACCTTCAAATCTCTGTTAGCCATGGCTCCCAAAGCCAAATCCACTGAAATGTTTGAAAATCCATTTCTTCCCCCTCTCATTGACCTGGAACATGTTCCCCTATAAGAAAAAGACTAAATAATCACATATCTAAAGTGTGAATTCGACTTCTTCAAATTACACTTCTGGCTAAAGGACATTTTCTTGGATCAAAGTGACAAAATTGGACTCTGGGAATCCAATATTCCCTTATACATGTTTCCCCAGTCTTTCCATTTCCTAAAATGTACCCTTAAGTTTCAATCTCATTATCTTCATGGCCAAAGGGCCATCGTATCTTCGTCTGGTGAAACCCTGTTCACCATTACACCTGAATCGATCAATCAGATGTTACAAATCCCCAGAATTGACTCTGCAAGCCCGATATCTGTCAAAGTCCTAAATGATCTCTATAAGAAACTCTCCCTCCCCTAAAGAGCCCAAATTTTTGAAATCTTTATGCCAGAATATGCCCAGTTTCCTAAGAAAAACCCTCCCTATCCATTTCCATCTTCTCTGTCAGGGAAAACCAAATTATTTCTACCCTCTGTTACCTATTACGATATTTTTCGGATGAATGGGTAGATGAAACTATCTTAGGTTTTCTATCCATTTTCTCCATAGAAGAAAAAGCCACAGTCCAATTTGATTTCAATCAGTTTTTGGCTGACAACATACATGAGCATTTTTTCAAATTCTCTACAGAAGGAATGTCCAGGTATTCCTCATTGTTGGTGTACCTATTCCTATTCTTTCAATAAGATAGATTCTCATATTCTCTCGATAAATTGGATCAGGAAGGAAACCCCAAATCAGTGACTTCATGGACCTCACTAATGAGGAAAAAATCCAATGAGTTCAGCTTTAAAGATTTCATTGATCAGTTTTATCATCTAGTGGTTTCCATGCTCAATAGAATAATATATCCAAGAATTAATGAAGAATTCAAGAGAATTCTTTACCTCCCTGACTTGGCCAATACAAGAAATTGGTATCTGTACCAGAAACATATTGAAATTAGAGTATATGGATGTGAATTTCCACCATAAAGACTCCCAAAGTATCTCCTTGTTAGGATCTTTGCATTGGAATATATCGGGGAGATGGTAAACTCTGATGACATCCATTTTGTATCAGTTAAGAAGAAACAACAACTCAGAATCAAGAGCCAAATTGGTTCTTTCATATGCAACTACAGAGTTGTAGGAGAAGAGGTTGACAACCTCTTGAAACAGATGAACTTCATTTGGAGCTTCACATATAATTATGACCTATTTGGTGTCATATCAGAACTCAGGGTCAAACAGAAGAGCACTCTGTATGCTCATGTACACAAGCCTGAAGTAGAAAAGTATATGAATTAGACAAATCAAAAACAAAATACATTGTTGGAAATAGAAGAACAACCTCCTCCTCTCATTGCTTCACATACCAACACTCCTCAAGTACAAACAAAAAATAGAGCAAGGAAATAGGTTTCTCCTTCAGTCACAGAGGTTTCAGATGAATATTTTCAAGTCTACAGGAAGAGGGCTAAAAATAATCACACACCATACATTTTTAAAGGAGGAGAAACACAGTCCACTATAGTCATGGAGGGACCACATTCCTCAACATTATAAGGAATTCAGTTCATAGTGTCCACATATTCATCCAAAAAACAAACATACAACACTCTGTCAGTTGAGTCTTCTCATGAGCCAACAGGGTCAAATATCTTTGACAAATACAAATAGATTAAGCAGAGGAATGAACTCTTAAGTAGTTGCACATATGCCCAGTTTTGGAAGTAGACCTCTACTGCCCAGCATAGACTATTGTCAACATTTGACACAAAGAAGGGAAGAATGAAAATAGAATTTCTACAAGCACAATTCCCTCATCCCAAGAAAACTGTTGATTACAAGAAAACTTCTTTTGAGTTTGATGTGAAGGAGGTCCATCCAGTGGACCAAATGGACATGCATAGGGAAATGGGGGAGATGATATTCTCCACTTTAACAAACACATCATTGAATTCTTCAAAATTGCAGGTGTCTCTGAATAACATCCAATCCCAATTGAAGTTGGAGAAGATATCATCTTTGGCCAAGGAAAATAATATCAAATCCTTAGAAGAGTTGGTACTAAACATTGGATATGACTGATCGAATTGCAAGGCAGCTGAAGAATTGTTGAAGAAGAAAAATGTTGATATAGCCTCCTTGAGAAAGAAACTAAATCTTCCAGCCACTAAGGATTCACAAGCAAAGGAGATGGATGAAAGTGAAGGCCACAAAGAGGAGATGTTGAAACTGATCATCGAGCAGAATTCAAAGATAAGATATATGGAGGATGAGTTGTACAAATTGATCAAAGAGAAAGAGAAAAGTGTGCATATGGCTATTATTCCACTGGAGGCAGTCCCTCTAACAGGATTTAGTACAACAACAACAACTATAATAGTAGATATTCCATCAACTATCCAAGTGAAAGTTACAGATGCTTCTGAGAAGCTGGGGAAGTCTATGGAAGACATGACCCTTCAAGGGGAGGAGATAAAAAATTTGCAATAAGAGGTTAAAATCCTCCAAGACCTAAAGTCTATGTTCTAGTCCAGATATCATGCATAAATGCATAAATATCATAGACTTAGTCAACAACTACAACATCTGCAGAAGGCGACAGTCATGGCCAAGACCTTATCTGAGGCCAAGGAAAACATATGGATGGACATCAACAATTCTATGGAAGAAATATGGCCATTCATACAAATTATCTTTGAACAACATGAATTGGTATAGAAGGCCAGAGAAGCAATTGAGAAAATAAGAGAAGATCTAGGAGAAAGACCTACAGAATCCACTGATCCCATCAAGTTCCTAAACTCCAAAAACAAGAAAGAGTTAGAAGCCTTAGATATTGAAGATAGTACAGAGACTATCCTTGAGGTCAAAAAGGTCCTGACCAAGAAGGGATTGATGCTACAACTAGAAAAGAAGGCTCAGGAGATGGACATTGGAGTTCAAATATTTTTCAGCAAGATTGAAGTACTACACAAGAAGGGCCTCCTTGGACTACTAGTAATAAATGACAAGCTCATCACTCTGTCAGATTACAAGTAGAAGATCAGTACAATGGAAAAGGATGGTTCCAAATTTGTAGGTATGTAGGGAAGTATTAATAAAAGGATTTCCTAGAAACATTACAGTTGGACATGAGTATCCAACATGAGATAAAACATATTTTCATCACAAAGCCCACTTTTCCAAGTATACTGAAATGGACAAGATATATAGAAAGTTACTCAAGGTTTCCATCCCTAGTAAAAAGAGATGGTAATATTTGTGTTCCTTACTTGAGCAAAAGTGATTCTGATTTTTGAATCAGCATGGAGCAGACAGTCAAGTCAAAGCGATGAATCATCAACTACTTCCACAAAATCAATACCAAGGATCTGAATAGAGCAACATAATTCCTATGTTTTCTAATATGAGATCTAGTTAGTTAGATTTTTTCGCCATAATATCCTATTCATTTATGACAGGATTAGATGTAAAATATTGTATAAATACTTCTTCCTTCAAAGTATTCAGGGTTGATTTTTGCACCCAGGAGCTATCGTGTAATCTTTTCAAAAGGATCGACTAGTAGTAAAACAGGTTATTCACAAGATTCTTGTGTTAGATTGTTGGCGATGTCTCTCCTTCTTTGTTAAATTTTTTCTTATTATCAATTATCATTTATGTATTTAATATTCTAATCATTAAAAGGAATTCAATAGAACATAATTTATCTTGCATACTCTGTCTTTGGTCTTTTAATGGTCTATATTTTTTTCATTTGATATTAACTAAGGGAATTATTAACTGCTCATTTTTTGGTGGATCTCTCATGTTTTTTGTCTTATCCATCTCATTTAAACTCAATATATCCAACAGTTTTACTAACCTTCCCTATCAAGAAACCTCATAAAAATTTGAATCTGATTCTGATCTTTAATACGAACCCCATAGCCTAATCGAAATTTAATGCATTCCTTGAGCCAACTTTTACAAACAAACAAACAAATTTGGACTATCATAACTATCTTAACATCTAAAAACTTAAACAAATCTAAATAATACAGAGAGACCCCTCTCTGAAAATGGCAGGGCTAGATCCCAGTTTCAAAAGTGGTTTTGATAGTTACCTCTGTCAATTTATTGTACCTTTGACAACCTATGGGAATTACATAGTGTTAACATAGCGACGACCATACTGGGGACTGAACAAATTTTCCAACTTTATAAACTATCTTCCCTATATAAGAAAACTTGTTTTCTGAACAATCTAAGATCTAAAATTTCAAGAGATAAATGTTCAAAGGTTGTTAAAAATTGTAAATAATTAATTAGGTTTCTAAAAATTTAAGTTCTGGCTCCAAAAATAATTCATACTAGATCTCACCTTGATCCAGAACCTGTAATAGTAGTAGATAATCCAGAAAAATTAATCAGAAAAAGAAGCACAACCGAAAGTCAAGGGAGCAGTAGTCCTCTTCCTAGGTCCACTTCTCTTCCAGAGAAGCTTGTCACAATCCAATACAATGAGTTTGATATACCTTTTGAGCATAGTATTTTTAGAACCAAATATGATAGCTTTGTGGATGAAATAGTCCTAGATCAAGCCATCCTTCAACCTAGAACCCCATAAAAACTCTCTCCTAGAATATATTTTGATCAATAGATCCTTCAAGATTTCGAGAAATTACAAGATCTAGCATCATACCTTGACCAAGATTTGTATAAATCCTATTTTCAATAGTATGTTGAGATTTATTCCCTTTCTATCTCTTCAGCTTCTATTAATCCTCAAGTAACTCATTCTTTATCTCCCATCCCTAATTCTTCCACATCTTCTATCACTTCTCCAACAATTATATAGGTTACAACCCATCCTACTACAGGAGTTCCTACTAACCAGCCTCCTCCACCAATCATGGCAACAAGATATTCTCCCCTTGTTTTGGTTGCTCCCTTACACAACATGCCCCAGGATTATCAAACTAGGATTCCTCTGTTTGATGGTGTTGGAAGCCTTAATGCACAACATAATGTGGAAAAAATGAATGAGTTCTTCAATTTACAGGACGTAGATGAGGCATATTTCCAAATGAGACTCTTTTCACAAAGTTTAACTGGCGAGGTTAATAAATGGTTCAAATCCTTACCAGCTGCTAGAATTGTTGATATTGTTTCCTTTCACTGATCTTTTCTCGATAGCTGGGAAATAAAGAAAAGCCCACTCCAAATTTTATCTGAATATGAAAATATTAGGAGAAACCAAAGAGAAAGTGTACATGACTATTTCACTCATTTCAACAATATCTATAATGCAATTCCTACTAACATAAAACCTCCTCAAGGATTATCTTTGATTAAGTTCCCTGATGGTTTTTATGCTGACATGTCCTACCAATTGAGAGAAATAAGCCTTGCAACTTTGGAAGATATGCATAAATGTGTTGTGAGTTTCGAAGCAAACCTGTTGCCTAGGAGAGATAGACAAAGAATAGAAAGGAGAGTCACAATCAAGGAAGAACCTTCCACTTCCACTGCAGATGCCAAAATTGATTCCTTCGTCAGAAATATGGAAAGAATTATGGAAAGACTAGAAATCAATGATAGGAACCCACCTAGAGAGAATTAGCCTAGCCCTCAAATCCGAAATCCCAATTTTATTAGAAATCCTCCCCAGATCAGACAAAGAGAACCTAGAGACTAAAGGGAATAGAGAGGTCCTGATCAGCAGATTAGGCCACCTTTTCAAGAAAACTATGTTTATGAGGGGGGAGAAACAATCGAGGGATTAGATGACATTCACATAAATATTATGGGAATAAATGACAATGTTTCCATATTTCTTACCCAAGAAGAACATGAGCTTTTCCTCCTTTCACAGACTGAAGTAGATGAGGAAGAATCAGAATAGCAAGCTTTCAAAAATTCAATAATGGAAGTTCATAGGAAATACAACTTGAGAAGTAAAAAGTATAATGATAACCCAGCCAAGAAATCTTTTGAAATTAAGAAAACCTCAAATACTCTTGCCAATAAAGTTCTTGAAAAGAAAAACTCAGAGGTCCCTACAAAAAGAATATCCGACTCTATACCAAAGACAACTCAAACTGAGGTTTCCTACACCAGTCAACCCAATCCTACTACATAGAATCATGTGGCTAAGAAATCAGATTTTCACAATCAAAACAGAACTCCTGCCACATTTAGTTTGGAAAGTGAATTGGCTAAACCTATTGCTCTGTCAGAATTAATGAACAAAAATGCTTACATATCAAAAGTGATCAAATATTTGAACATAGAACCAGGAATGGGTACAGACACAGTGAACATAGTTGATGATCAACCAGAGTTTTTGTTTGGTCCCAAGGTCGAGGGAAAATATGAAAGTGGTTTTGTTCCTCCTTTTTACATCAGTTTAAATATTCATGATAAGACACTGCACAATGCCATGTTGGATTTTGGCACTTCTCACAACCTTATACCTAAGGTTGTGATGGAGAAATTAGGGCTTGATATCACCTTGAGAAGGAAAAATCTTTGTGCCAAAAGAATTTCAATAAGAGGTGATTCTGAACTTATCATAAAACAAATCAAAGGTGAGTACTCTACCAAACATCCGAGACTAAGGGCTTATAGAAATGTTGTTTTGGATTTTTTGCAATGCTTTGCTGAATATGATTTGCAGGTGATTCCCAGAGGCTGAAACATACATGTTGATGGACTGACTACCTCAACATCCACTTGTAAAATACCATTTCATCCAAATCGTCAGTACACAGTTGAGGTGAAATGCAAACCTGTTGTCCCAGACAATATTAGGTATTGGCAAGTTTTTGGTAATGATGAATAGATTGATGATTTCCTGCAATCCAAAAATGAATTTGAATGTGCAAACATTGATGTAGATAGTGATAATGAAAGTGTAAATAAAATAGATTTAGAAGAAATAAATTAAAAAGAATAAAATTAAGATTTTTTGCAATTAAATGATAACATTTTTCCTAGAGGGTTAGTCCCATTGGAAGAACTGTTTGATTTTGATGATGTAGATAAAAAAAAAATTTGAACCTACTGGAAAATATGTCGAGGACTATAATATAGGGACTGATAAGGAACCAAAAATGATTAAATTGTCAAAATATTTACCTCCTGATCAAAAACAAAAATATATAGAATTGTTCAAGGAATTTGTAGATGTTTTTCCATGGAGCTATGAAGATCTAAAATCTTATGACACTAGCATTATGCAACATAAAATTCCCATAAAAGAAGATCATAATCCTTTCAAACATAATCTTAGAAGAATTAACCTAGAGTTAATGCCTCTAATTGAAAAGGAAATAAAGAAAATGTATGATGCTAAAATCATTGTCCCACTAAGGTTTTCAAAATGGGTGTCCAATTTAGTTCCTATCGGGAAAAAGAGTGGAGAAATCAGACTATGTATTGATTTCATAAACCTAAATAAAGTCTCACTTAAAGACAACTAACCCTTGCCTAAATGGATCATATTTTGCAGAAGGTAGTGGGATCTAGTAGAATTTCATTATTAGATGGATTTTATGGCTATAACCAAGTGTTAGTCCACCCTGATGACCAAGAGAAAACAATGTTCACTACACCTTGGGGAACTTTCATGTATGTGAAAATGCCTTTTGGTTTAATGAATGTTGGGGCCAAATTTCAGAGAGCAATGGACATTGATTTTGTGTATGAACTTGGAAGATTCATTGTCATATACCAGAATGAAATAAATGTCTTTTCAAAAACACATGAAGAACACTTACTCCACCTCAGAAGAGTTTTTGAAAAATGAAGAAAATTCAGAATCTCACTAAATCCTAAGAAAACCTTGTTTGGTTTAGAGGAAGGTAAACTATTAGGACACATCATATCTAAAGATGGAATCAAAATAGATCCTAGCAGAATTGAATTCATTCAGAAAATAGACCATCCAAGAAACATAAAAGAGTTCCAGTCTTTCATAGGGAAAATCAACTTTCTAAGAAGATTTATCCCTAAATTCGCAGAACTTCTAAGAAACATAACCAATATGTTGAAAAATGATGCAAAAATAAAATGTAACATGGAAGCAAAGCATTCCTTTGATTAGGTGAAACGAGCCTTAACACAAGCCCATGTACTTATCAGTCTTGATTACACCAAAGATTTCATCTTATTTTATTTTTCATCTAAGCATATCATTGCAACATTCCTTTTACATAAGAACAGTGAAGGCCATGAACAACCTATAGCATTCTTTAGTAAATCCTTGAGAGATGTTGCATTGAATTGCAACATCATGGAGAAACAAGATTTTTCTTTGGTGAAAGAAATTAAATATTTTAGAGTATATACTCTCCACTCACATATCATTTCTTATGTTCCTAATGCTGTGGTGAAGGATATTTTGACCGAAGACAATCCATATGGAAGAAGATGTAAATGGATTGTTTTGATCCTTGAGTCTGATATTCAGATCAAACCAACCAAGCTTATCAAGGGTTAAGGATTATCCAAATTGATGGTTGAGTCAAACTTTCATGATTTGGATATAAATTTTCTAGTTGCAGTTGATGAACAAGAAGACCAGGTGACTCCACAAGTTAAAGAGGTTTTCTCAAACTCTCCCTAGTATTCAAACATTATTTTTGTTTTACATCATCTACAAGCTCCTATCGGTTTGACAAACACTAAAGCTAGATTTTTGAAACTTAAAGCTATGAAATATTGCATTTTGAATAAAAATCTATATTGGAAAGATGTTGGAGGTATTCTACTAAATTGTTTATTGAAAGATGATGTTGATAAATCTTTACAGGAATTCCATGAAGGGTATTGTGGTGGACATTTCAATTGGAATACCACGGCTAATAAAATTCTTAGAGCTGGTTTCTACTGGCCAATTTTGTTTGCAAATGTCCACAAGAAAGTGACCTCCTGTCACAAATTCTAGATATTTGAAGGCAAAAGGAAACTTATGCCTTTACCCTTGAAGCCAATTTCGGTTGAATCTCCATTTCAACAATGGGGTTTGGATTTCATTGTAGAAGTACATCCAGCTTCATCAGGCCAACAAAAGTGGATTCTCAAAGCCACTGATTATTTCACCAAGTGGATTGAAGTTGTACCCACCAGGAAAGCCACTGATTATATGATCATAAAAGTTTTGGAAACTAGCATTCTTTCTAGATTTGGATGCCCTAGGAAAATTATCACTGAGAATGCAACAACATTCAAATAAAAAAAGATGATAGAGTTTTGCAGCAAGTATCAGATCACCTTAGGACACTCTACATCCTACTACCCTCAGGGAAATGGATTAGAAGAGTCTTCAAATAAGAGTTTGGTAAAAATTATCAAGAATATGTTGTAGGACAACAACAAATCATGGCACAACAAGTTGGTACATGCACTTTGGGCAGACAGACTTACTACAAAGAGGTCAATTGGTATGTCTCCATATAAGTTGGTCCATGGAATGAATTTTGTCTTTCCTACTTCTTTGGGTGTTCCTGTCATGAAGTTATTGCAGGAAGTACAGGTAGAACCAAATAACACCCAAAGAAGAATCAATCAAACTATACAACTGCAACAATCCAGAGAAGAGGTTTATAACCAAACTTAGGTGATTCAAGAGAATATATGACAGAAGGACCAAGGATGATGATTTCCGGTTAGGATATAAAGTAATGAAGTGGGATTCAAGGAATGAAGAAATGGGAAAACATGGAAAATTTGACAATTTATAGAAAGGCCCATTCATAATACATGCCTATAGAGGAAGCAATGAATTTTTGATCAAATATATGGATGGATCATATCTTCCAAGAGGAACCATCAATGGAAGAATTCTCAAGCACTATGTTTCACAAGAATGAATTTTTTTCTTACTCATTTCATTGTAAATACCATTTTACTTTTTATGTCAAGAGTGGGTGATTTTCATCAATTGTTGAAGCCCAGAGAGAAGGCCCTAAGCCCCTGATCAGGATCATCGAAGTTAAATTTATAATAAAACAATCAGAATGCAAAAAAGTACATGAGAAGAAGATTCAAGGAAGTAGGTAGCTGGTTCTTGGCACCTCACAAGGAGAGAACCATCCCCAAGTGGAGCCACTGTTATAACCCTATATTTTATAGGATCACCCGGTGATTAGAATTTCTTCCTCTAGTCGTATTGTGTTGTAAATAATATTTTATTCTGCAAATGATTTACAAAAGAAAAAGAAAAAATAAAAAGAAAGAATAAAAATATAAAAATCAAAAGACGACATAAAAACAAATATATAAAACCCCGTGAAAATAAAATTGGTCTGACTCATACCGTATAATCATGATCAAACCTTTTAAATTTATGTTGATAGGTTAGTGAATAAATTTGGTCAAACAGTCTAATATTGGCCAAATTAGATAGGTTAGTGAATAAATTTGGTCAAACAGTCTAATATTGGCCAAATTAGTTAGGTTAGAGGAATAATTAATCCAACAGTTTAAGATGGATTAATGTGTTAGTTGATCAAGTTAGGAGTTAAGTTAGTGTTGTCTATTTCAATAAAATTTTGCAAAAAGATTGTTAAAATACCTTTTATTTGAGTTAATTTGGTGTTTTTTTAGCCTAGGAAATAACACCTTGGTGAAAAAATAAGGAAGGGGAATCTTAGCGCTACCCACCGCATGATTTTATCCTAAGTTTCTAATGGATGTGACTATTTGTCGTGATGCGAATAAAAGGCAAACAACTTCTATTGGTGACATCCATCAGTGCCCAGATCAACGACCAACAATACTTTTTGGACCCTCGCGATCCTTTTGCCTTTAACGGTGGGGGTGGGGGGGGTCTGGAAGAGTGGTTTCCCTAGTGCGGGCCCCACATAATGTGTCAAACTATCATCATTTCGGACCCCCCGAGCACAAATCCACTTATTTCCTATCGCTCCCTTCGGAATCCTGCCTAACCACCTACCCAAAACCACCCACCTCACTATGCCACCGTACCCCATTAAATCTTGTCACACATCACACCCCACATACCCGTTGGCCAATTAATTCTTTCCCCATTATAGTTATTCATACAGTTACCATCCCATGCCATAACAAAAACCTCCATGCACTGTTTAACCCCATTTTTTCACCATTGATACACTATTTGGAGATCCAAACAATGTCGACGTCGAGTCGAACCCAACTTTCAACCCAACTACCACAAATATACATTGTCGACAGATGCCATTAATACTGGTAACTCCAGTCATACATTTTTTCACCTTTAGATCTCTGTTAGCCATGGCTCCCAAAGCCAAATCCAATGAAATGTCTAAAAATCCATTTCTTCTTCCTCCCGTCGACCTGGAATGTGTTCCCCTGGCAGACAAAGACTACAAAATCACAGAGCCAAAGACTACAAAATCATAGAGCCAAAGTTTGAATTCGACTTATTCAAATTACACTTCTGGCTAAAGGACATTTTCTTGGATCAAAGTGACAAAATTGGAATCTGGGAGTCCAATTTTCCCTTATACATGTTTCCCTGGACTTTCCATTTCCCAGAATTTTCCCTTAAGTGTCAATCTCATTATCTTCTCGACCAAAGGGCCATCCTATCTTCTTCTAGTGAAACCTTGTTTGCCATTACCCCTGAATCGATCAATTAGATATTACATATCCCTAGAATTGACTCTGCAAGCTTGTTCTTTGTCGAAGTCCTAAATGATCTCTATCAAAAACTCTCCTTCCCCCAAAGAGCCCAAATTTTCAAAATCTTTATGCGAGAAGATGACCAGTTGCCTAAGAAAAACCCTCCCTATCCATCTTCCATCTTCTCTATCGGGGAAAAACAAATTATTTCTACCCTCTGTCCATTTTCTTCACTGAAGAAAAAACCATAGTCCAGTTTGATTTTAGTCAGATTTTGGCTGACAACATACATGAGTAGTTTTTCAAATTCTTAACAGAAGGAATGTTCAGGTATTCCTCAGTGTTGGTGTACCTATTCCTATTCTTTCAATCAGACAGATTCACATGTGCTCTCCAAAAATTGGATTAGGAAGGAAACCCCCAATCAATGACTTCATGGACCTCACTAGTGAGGAAAAGTTCCACTGATTTTAGCTTTAAATATTTCATTGAATATTTTTGTCATCCAGTGGTTTGAATGCTCAGCAGCAGAATAGAGCTCAAAATTAATGAATAAGTCCAGAAAATACTTCACCTCTCTAACTTGGCCAAGACAGGAGATCGGTATCTTTACCAAAACCATACTGAAATAAGAGTATATGGATGTGAATTTCCACCATACAGACTCCCAAAGTATCTCACTATTATAATATTTGCATTGGAATATATCATGGAGATGGTAAAATCTGATGACATCCATTTTGTATCAGTTAAGAAGAAACAACAACTCAGAATCAAGAGCCAAATTGGTTCTTTCATATGCAACAATAGAGCTGCAGGAGAAGAGGCTGACAACCTGTTGAAACAAATGAACTTCACTCGAATCTTGACATGGAATTATGACCCATTTGGTGTCATATCATAACTTAGGGTCAAACAGAAGAGCACTCCTTATGCGCATGTACACAATCCTGAAGTAGAAAAGTATATGAATCAGACATATTGGCAAGAAAATACATTGTTGGAAACATAAGAACAACCTCCTCCTGTCCCTGCTTCACATACCAGCACTCCTCAAGTACAAACAAAAAAGAGAGCAAGGAAAGAGGTTTCTGCTTCAGTCACAAAGGTGTCAGTTGAATATTTTCAAGTCTAGAGGAAGAGGGCTAAAACTAGTCACACACCAGACATGCTTAAAGGAGGAGAAACATAGTCCATTATAGTCATGGAGGGACCACATTCCTCAACATTCTTAGGCATTCAGTTCATAGTGTCCACATATTCATCCAAAAAACAAACAAACACCACTCTGTTAGTCGAGTCTTCTCATGAGCCAACAGGTGAAAATATATTTTACAAATACAAACAAATTAAGCAAAGGAATGAACTCTTAAGTAGCAACACATATGTTTGGTTTTGGAAGCAGACCTCTACTTCCCAACACAGACTATTGTCATCATTTGACACAAATAAGGGAATAATGAAAACAAGGATGATTTTAGGGGCTAATGTTCGCTCATGGGCTAATTTTCCATGGTTTTCCCCAAAAAATATTCGCCATTCTAAAATTGATTCACCCAAATTCTATAGGATAAAATTATTTTACCTTAAAAATCACCAAAATTTTATACAAACTATATAAAATCCTTAGAAATTTGAATATTTTTACCAAAATATCGCCAAACATTTATAGTTGGCACATGAAGGATTAGTAATATTCACCAAGGTTTATACATTTCAAAATAAATTTTCATCCTGAAAATCATGCCTGAATGCAAATGGAAATTCTAAAAGCACAAGTCCCTCATCCCAAGAAAGTTGATGATTACAAAAAAACTTCTTTTGAGTTTGATGTGAAGGAGGTCCATCCAGTGGACCAAATGGACATGCACAAGCAAACAGGGGAAATGATATTCTCCACTTTGACAAACACATCATTGACTGCTTCAAAATTGCAGGTGCCTCTGAATAACATCCAATCCCAATTGAAGTTGGAGAAGATATCATCTTTGGCCAAGGAAAATAAGATCAAATCCTTAGAAGAGTTGGTACTAAAGATTGGGTATGACCCATCGAATGTCAAGGCAAATGGAGAATTGTTGAAGCAGATAAATGTTGATATATCATTCTTGAGAAAGAAACTAAATCTTTCAGCCATTGAGGATTCACAAGAAAAGGAGATGGATGAAAGTGAAGGCCAGAAAGAGGAGATGTCGAAACTGATCATGGAGCAGAATGCATAGATAAGAGAGATGGAGGCTGAGTTGGACAAATTGATCAAAGAGAAAGAAAAAAGTGTTCATATGGTTGTTATTCCACTAGAGGCAGTCCCTCTGACAAGAGTTAGTGCAATAGAAACATCTACAACAATAGAGATTCAATCAACTATCACAGTGAAAATTCCAGATGCTTCTGAGAAGTTGATGAAGTTTATGGAAGACATGTCCCTTCAAGGGGAGGAGATGAAAAGGTTGCAAGAAGAGGTTAAAATCCTCCAAGACCTGAATTCTATATTCTAGTCCAGCTATCATGCAGAAATGCATAAATCTCATAGACTAAGTCAACAACTAAAACAGTTGTAGAAGGAAACTGTCATGGACAAGACCTTATCTAAGGCCAAGGAAAACATCTGGATGGACATAAAAAAAAACTATGGAATAAATATGGCCATTCATATAAATTATCTTTGAAAAACATGATTTCGTACAGAAGGCCAAAGAAGCAATTGAGAAAATAAGAAAAGAGATAGGAGAAATACCTACAGAAACCACTGAGCTCATCAGGTTCCTAAAATCTAGAAATAAGCAGGAGTTATAAGCCTTGGAGATTGAAGACATGACAGAGACTATCCTTGAGGTCAAAAAGGTCCTAACCAAGAAAGGATTGATGTTGCAACTAGAGGAGAAGGCTCGGGTGATGGACATTGGAGTTCAGATATTTTTCAGCAAGATTGAAGTACTACACAAGAAGGGCATCCCTAGACTGCTAGTAATAAATGTCAAGCTCATAACTTTGTCAAATTACAAGCAGAAGATCAGTGCAGTGGCAAAGGATGGTTCCAAATTTGCAGGTATACAGGGAATTATTACTAGCAAGGCTTTCCTAGAAACATTGCAGTTGGACCTGAGCATCCAACATGAGATAAAACGCATTTTCATCACAAAGCCCAGTTTTTCCAAGTATACTGAAATGGATGAGATATAGAGAAAGTTACTCAAGGTTTCCATCCCTAGTAAAAAGAGATGGGAATATTTGTGCTCTTTACTTGAGTAAAAGTGATTCTAATTTTCGAGTCATCATGGAGCAGACAGTCAAGTTAAAGTGATGAATCATCAACTACTTCCACAAAATTAGTACCAAGGATCCGAATAGAGAAACATAATTCCTATATTTTGTAATATGAGATCTAGTTAGTTATATTTTTTCTTCATAATATCCTATTCATTTATGACATTATTAGATGTAAAACATTGTAAAAATACTTATTCCTTCAAAGTATTGAGGGTTGATTTTTTCACCCAGGAGCTATTGTGTAATCTTTTCAAAAGGATCAACCAGTAATAAAACAGGCTATTCATAGGATTCTTGTGTTAGATTGTTGGTGATGTCACTCCTTCTTTGTTAAATGTTTTCTTATTCATAGTGATCATTTATGTATTTCAGATTCTAATCATTAAAAGGAAGTCAATAGAACATAATTTATCTTTCATACTCTATCTCTGGTCTTTTAATGGTCTATATGTTTTTCATCTGATATTAAGTAAGGGAATTCTTAACTGCTCCTTTTCTTGGTGGATCTCTTATCTTTTTTGTTTTATCCATCTCATTTAAACTCAATAGATCCAACAATTTTACTAACCTTCCCTATGAAGAAACATCATAAAAAGCTTAATCTGATTCTAATATTTAATATAGACCCCATAGCCCAATGGAAATTTAATGCATTCCTTCAATCAACTTTTACAAACAAACAAAACAAATTGGACTATCATAACTAGCCTAACATCTAAAAACTTTAAAAAATCTAAATCATACAGAGAGATCCCTCTCTAAAACTGGCAGGGCTAGATCCCAGTTTCAAAAGTGTTTTTGATAGTTACCTATGTCAATTTCTTCTACCCTTCACAACCTATGGGAATTACAGAGTGTTAACATTGGGCATGATGTTCCATTATGTATCTTGGGCACTATTGTGGATGTAAATAATAATGTGGATAAGGATGACCATAACAAAGAAACTATCAAATAATAATGTTAATATTTCCCAAAAGTAACCTATGATGAACTTTCAATAACTACCAGTTAGTTATAAGGATTCTTACCTAGTTCAAATTGCTAGTTGGAGATGATCCTTGTTGATTATCCTTTCTCCAATTGTCCCTGTTCTTGTCCGATATCATAAAATTTCACACACAAAAATGATAAGCCTTCCTCAAACTATTGGAAAAAATAGAAATGAACATAAAATAACTACTCTAACAATGTTCATTAGGTAATTCAATTCCACTACTAATGCTAAAAGGAGATCCTAATTATTGAAAAAGACACAAATTTTAGAGTAGGGAAAGAAGAGATATATTCATTTTATTATAGGTAATGGAAATACAAATAAATGTATCTAATCTTGTTGTCGACATTGTTTATAACCACCATTTGTATTCCTATAACCTCGAGCCACTCTGGATTTCTTCACTTCTAGCATTCTCATATGTGCAAGTATGAGGAAGATAAAGGGATATTGTGCCTCAAATATAGGAAAGGGAGATGGAAAATTTATGAAACAGGGTTTCCAAGGAGATAAAGGTCATAAATATGCCAATGATGTGATCACTCTGATTTCTTAGGCTAGGGGATAATTATGGTATATAAATGGTACTTGTAAAATTATCCCTCCATTAGGCCTCGTATACCCTTTCAAGATTGTTGAGACCATTTTTCCATATACTTTAGAGAGTTACAAAGTTATTTTTCTTGTAAACGCCACTCATGAGTGTGTATTTTTCAGGTTTTTTGTATTTTTTAGTGACTTTTGAAGGAAATCATGCCTTCATTGAAGGGAAGATGCAATTACTCTCTCCTTTAATGATATATATGTTGGATAATTGGTTGTTGTCATTGATGTCAACCCTAGTCATGGGTTTTGGACCACAAGATTGATAAAGGTATTTGGACATGAAGGACAATGCACATGCATATACAACACCCATGAATGGATAGTATACATCATGTTGTTTCCGTTGGTATGTGGAAAGTCATGTGGATCCTCATGGTTGAGGAGAAATGAATTTTTGAAGATGCCAAAGTGAATTGAAGAAGGAAGTACATGTAGGCCCTGAAGATAATTAAAGAAAAAAATTACAAAATAAGAAAGTGTCAGGTCGGCCCTAATGTTGAAAGGAAGTGACATAAATGGTATAAATAAACATCATTATACATTCATTTGATACAAGTCGAATTTTAGAGGAAATAAGAAGTAAAGAAGGCCAAATTTCAAGGGAGGATGAAGTCTTTTGGTGATGTGTTCTAAGGTATGTTATTTTCAAGTCATCTTACCATTTTTGCTATAACTTTTTTTTAGAACGATTCAACAGGTGAAATTGCTATGGTATTGATAAGATGTATCAAGGTACCTCTGGTAAAAATTTCAGCTCTTGATTCGCTATAATTATAGAGATACACTATGTGAAAGATAGGGTTTGTGACCAGTCCTGAAGCTAATCAATAAATAGGTGTTCCGGGTAAAAAAGTCATAACTTCTTCATCAAGAATCCAAATTATGTGGGACAAATTGAATTGGAAAGAGTACATAATGTAGTTTCTTTTGTAGGAGTTTCAAAATCAAATGTTAAATATTCAGCACGGGGCATTCTATACAAGTTCGGTCTCTTGAATAGACCAAAATTGAATAAAATCTACCATGTTGATACTGACAGGGGGGTGAATCAGTATCAAGTACAATTTAAAAACTTTTTTCAACTTATAATTAAACCACTCAATTATATCCAATGAGCAGTGAACAATAGTATAAGAGTTACACCAATACACTACACACCATGCACAATATATGAGAAATAATCAATAGTTTTTGTTCAAGGGAAGTAATGACTTCCAAAGGTAGCTACAGCTTCCAAATGTAAAGGGAGGGATAAACCTCCAAGAGGAATATACAATCCTCCAATATCAAGAGATATTTGAACTCTCCATCCTTTCCCCTTCTTTCCACCCAAGAATATATGAGAGATAATAAAACTTTACATTAAATCATCACCATCAACCAATCATCACATAGAACCTGATAATGCTTCATGAGACTCCTTCAATTTCTGCAAATCTTCAATTCTTGGAGTACTTTGATCCTGTATATAATATTACTCAATGTATTCTCTGAAACTCCTCCAATTTTCACTCCAATCCTCCCCAAAAAGAGGTTATAGAAAGAATGGTAGACTTTATTCAATTATGGTCTATTCAGGAGAGTGAACTTCCACAGAACTCCCTGCACTCAATAATTAACATCCGATTCTGAAACTCACACACAAGAAACTAGAGTCTGTACTCTTTCCAATGAAATTCGTCCCACTTCATTTGGATTATCTATGAATAAGTTATGAATGTTTTATCTGGAACACCTATTTATTGACTAGCTTCACGATTGGTCACAAACCCTATCTTCCACAGAGTCTATCTCCATAATTATAGCGAATCAAGAGTTGAAATTTTTACGAGAGGTACCTTGATATGTATTATCAATACCATAATGATTTCACCATCTGAATCGTTCTAGAAAACAAGTTAGAGAAAAAATGGTAAGATGACCTGAAAATAACATATCTTGGAACACATCACCAAAAGACTTCATCCTCCCTTGAAATCTGGCCTTCTTTACTTCTTATTTCCTCTAAAATTTGACTTGTATAAAATGAATGTATAATGATGTTTATTTATACCATTTATGTCACTTCCTTTTAACATTAGGGCCGACTTGACACTTTCTTATTTTGTAATTTTTTTCTTTAATTATCTTCATGGCTTACATGTACTTCCTTCTTCAATTCACTTTGTCATCTTCAAAAATTCATTTCTCCTCAACCATGAAGATCCACGTGACCTGCCACATACCACCGGAAACAACATGATATATACTATCCATTCATGGGTTTTGTATATGCATGTGCATTGTCCTTCATGTCCAAATACCTTTATCAATCTTGCAATCCAAAACCCATGACTAGGGTTGGCATCGATGACAACAACAAATCTTCCAACAATAGCCCCCTTTGTCATTGATGGCAACACTCATGCTCCCCCTATCATCATGAGCCCAATTTTTCTCCCCCTTTGACATCAATGGAAAAGGTTAGGGCTGCTCCCCCTGAGTTTAATGGAAAAATGTAACTCTCTTCTTTGGGGATGCTCCCCCTGAACATGTGGCACTCAATAATACTTCATCCTTTTTTTTGGTATTTGGGACATTTTCTTCCTTAGAATCCTTTTGTGTGGCTTTTGTCTTCTCTCTCTTCTTCATTTCTAGGATGTATATGTTGTTCGGTATTCTTGTTGCAGTTGCAACCAATCTTCCTGAGTTATTTTTTCTGATTTTACGTTTTCGGGAATCAAACGTAAGAGTGTATCCTTGATCACACATTTTACTAACACTGAGTAGATTATGATTCAAGTCTTGAACCAATAGAACATTCTTTTCTTTTACATTTTTTCTTGCAAGCTCTACTACACCTTCTCCAAGTATTTTGGCAGATGAGTCATCTCCAAATGCAACATTTCCATCCTTTCTCTTCAAGCTGATGAATTTGTCTTGATCCCAGGTCATGTGTAAAGAACATCCAGTATCTATGTACCATTCATCTTCTTCTTTACATTCAATGGTCAATGCTATTAAAAAATCTTCATTGTTTGGAATCTCTTTCCTTCTCCATACTGTGGTTGGCATAGGGACATCTTCATTCATATATCTTCAATCTTGTGCCTTGTGACCAAGATAATTGCATTTGTAGCATACAATATTTTTGTCCATCAACGGGTAAAATGAATTATAACTTTTGTTGACAAATCCACAATTATTTCCATATCTTCTGTTTACACCATTCATGTTTCTTACATATTTGTTCCTTTCATTGATTCTGGAATTAATTGCCTTATGTCCAAAATTTTTGCAAGTATAACAATGACCAAGAAAGAAATTTTGATACCTGGGAGTAAGTGACCTTCTTTGTGATGTAGTCCATCTTGTTTCATGATCTACTCTTCTGTAGTTTCCTTCATACTGATTGAAGCTTCTTTGATTTCTGAAGGTAGGAGGTCTTCTTGGATATTCATCTCTTTTGAAATCATTCCTTCTTTCTGGTATCCTGGTCCACTTCTCATCAATTGTCTGTGTAGCTCTTTCTTCAACCTTCGTGTTGGTATTTGCATCTTCTTTGTATGAAGTTTCATCCATGCATCCAAGATGTGTTAATTCTTTTGGCACTTGAGAGTTTCTTAAGCTCTTCCTCAATGAGACAACTTCTTGTTCAAGTTTCTCACAATCTTCTTCTTTCTTT
>ML789139.1:587547-630368 GCA_009831015.1 Picea engelmannii | reverse complement strand
CATGTGGGCATGTATGGGCCCATTACAAAACCTTAAAACTTCCCTAGTGATTTAATATAAGAAAGTAAATTTCAACACTATCCTATCTTTGTAGCATGTGGGCATGTATGGGCCCATTACAATCTTTAAGATTTGTTTGAGAAAATAAACTAAGAGGAGTCCCGAGGGGTTGTTGTCCTCTCCTAAAGATTTTGTCTTTTTTAAGGGAAATGAAACTTTCCTTCAACCTCTTTCTGGTTCTCAAGATTGCTTTGGGGCACGAGAGAAGAGCATGCTCAATGATTGATATCTAATTTCTGGTTCCAATGCAATTTTTATATGTGATGTAGAATGATTCTAACTTAACTTTAGTCAAAGCAAGCCATCCATGTGGCAAAACGACAAAAAAGAGGAAAATCTATGATTTTAACCCCTAAGTGCCTATGTGTTTGACTAATCCCTTTATATAGAGAGGGTATGTAAGTGTGGTGCAGATTACAATATTCATGAAATCAATTTTAAGAAGGCTATGGGCCCTCCATAGATCACAAAAAACCTTACAATGTGAAATTTTTTGAGCAGATGCACAGGTCTCAAAGTAGACAGAGGCGTTGTGAGTGCCAATGCGTGAACTAAAAATGCCTTATGGGTGCAGGTGCACAGAGGGCGTTGAGAAATACTATGGGTTTGGCGCACGTGCACACGATGCACATCTTTGGTCCACTAAACCTACGCACGTCTGTCACATGACCGTGAAGAAAATTCTGAATGAAATTCTCTCAACTCAGCTTTGAATTTGGCTTTCTGCAGGTCGACTTGGGCCGGTTATGGTTTCTGCAAGTTAAATAAACAAAAGGAAGAGCTAAAATTACCCAAATGGGGGAGGAAATTAATACCTTTCCCCAGTGGAGTCACCAATCTGTTGCACCTGTTTTGTCCCCTAAATGGGAAAAATAGAGATGCTTATAAGCCTAGTTGGGTAGCTAGGCAAGACATCAGTAAAGGAAAGGGTTAGAAAGATAAAGCATAAAAGATAAAAAAATAATTAAACTAATAATGATAAAAACAATTAAACTATAGTGCATAAGAACATAAGAACAAGGAACAAACAAGACTCATGCCACCAATGGAAAAGATTGTATTAGTGGAAAGAAAACACCGAAGAGAAAGGGAGACTTTGGGTCCCCTCTTCCTCCAAGGGAGGGCTCTTGGACCCCCAAATATTGAGATCTTCTTACAAATGAGGAACTAAGATGAAATTGTGAAGAGAATCCAGAGCACATTCATTCTAGAGGTGATATGAATGGCTAAGTGAAATGGCTCTAGCATACTCTTGATGAGGAAAGAGGATCCTCCACAAGAATATCAACAACATAACAATACAAATGAATTCCTTGAAAATGTAGTGCACCCATGGCCTCTTTTTATAGCATAGATTTGAGGTATTATTCAACCAACCTTTAGTGTGAACAAGGAGCCATTTAGGGCATCCTTTGGTCTTTCACCAACCACCTAGCTGGATTCAGGCAAGATTTGGATGTCAAATCGACTTGGAAGCTGAACCAAAAGTGGGTGGGAGGTCGACCAATATCATAAATGCGTTGTTCTAAGGTGTGCATAGCTTTCAACGTCCACAGTTGTGCCTCGGGCCCATGTGCACTTTTGCGGCGTTTTCGACTAGTGCACGTGTGTGTGCTTCCTGTATAGTCATAGTGCATGCTGATTTTGTAACTGGTTGTATAGTTTTGGACCTTTTGGAAATGCATTTTTGGTCCATGGGTGAACTAATATGTGTCTTGAAGATGTTGTATTCCTGTAACCATTTGCGGACGAAATTCCGTTGATAACACTTTTATTTCTTAACCATCCATGTTGGCCTTCTTAATTTTCAATTTTTTATCATTTCTATCAATATATTTTTCCTTTGCTCATTCCAATGTCGAAGGTCCCCTTTGACTTCTTGCCAGTGATTCCTCTCTTATCAACTATGACACATTTCTTTGAGATCTTTACCTAGAGTCATAGCACCCTAGGATTAGTTCAACATTGGTACATTACCTTTTGATAAGAAGATGATATATCAGCATTGGTCATTGATTTAGTGGCTTCCCATGTGTTTCGTGTCAAGACCTCTATTCATGTATTGGTATTCATGTTGTACCTTGGTTAGCATTTTCATCATGGCTGGAAGTCAATACCTCTGTCAATGAATTTCATTATTGGCCATTTATTATAGGGTCTCTCTTATGCTCTATTCTATTTGGTGCATGAAAGAGACATACTTAGTGGTGTGTTCTTCTATATTTTTCATCTAACACCTTCAAATTATTTCTCCTCATTTTGGCTTGTGTTGGATGATGGTGGATGCATTAATGCCCTCCTTTTATTGGATCTCTTCTCATCGACTTCAACTTATTTTCTCTAGGAATGGGATCAAGATGATTTTCAGTATCTTGGAGATTTAATTCATCAATGGTAGGATCTCTCACTATTTATATTGGAAATACATCAATGTTCCCTAATCGATAAATTATACAAGTTTTCGATGAAAAATAAATTATTCACACTTTCTAGAATGTGCTAGGTGCATTGATGCCCATTATCAATATCAATGAGTTATCTCACATTTTTCAATGGTATACATAAAAAAATAGCAATAAAATAGTTTCTTTCATTTTCGACATCGTCTCATTTTTTCACATGGTGTAGACTCATACCTTCAATGGGTTTTGTTTGAAAACCTTGGGCCTTAGCAACATCTCATCTTTATTTTGTTTCCCAAGTTGTGTAAAACAATACCACTCACCCATATGAAATTGGTACTTTGGAGGATCAGTTTGTTCACTTTACTTCTCCAATTATTCAGATAACCATATAATATCCTATAACTTAACTTGCTCTTTCTTTTAAGATATATATATAATAACACCTTTATTACATTCCTAAAACATTTAGCTAAGCTAGAGCATGTAATAGAGTCCCAAAATAATAGTGTGTTGGAATTACTTCCACTTCTATTAATTGCGTTCCCATGAGGAAGTGTAGGTACACCAAATCCACAAGGAAGAGAGTCTGAGCTATCCTATATAATCAGAATGCGTGGCATTCAAAGGAAACCCATGTGTGGGAGTAATTAATCCCTGGAAAAAGGAAGTGTGCAATCGTTTCACAGCATCTCCGCAATAATTAGAGATAGGAGTCTGTGAGGGTGCGATGGAAAACATGATAATTAAACCACAAAAAGGGACAAGAATTCGTTTGGGTAATGACATGGCGAATAACATAAGACTAAGAGATAACACGAGTACAAACTAGCAATTGGAGAGAAGGAAACAAGGACGTTAATAACTAGTTTAACTCACAACTAGTTCTAATAACTACCGTGGAACTCTCAGTTACGATATCTACATCATAGATCAAGGAAGGATCTAATAAACAAATATGACCAAATGAGCTTAGATCCAGAAGGAAAAATGATTCAGATCGTTTAATAGTTTACGACGTCCAATAAAATTTCAACTCAGGAACACAAGTATGCAGTAGCATTCAGGAAATTCCTTAGCTCTGCCTTGCAATAAATTTTTGACAACAAACTTACAATTTCTAGTTTGCAAAGACACTTAAATTCTGTAGCGGCCATAACCAATTCAAGTCTCAAAATTGCATGAGATTCTACAGTGGAATTTGAAGTGCTAAAACTTTGGATGGGAAAAATAGATTCACAAAGCACACACATAATTTTTCTAACTTCCAGATAGGAACATAACTTGAGAGTGAGTCCCTAAAATTTAATTTACAAGGTAGAAATCTAAACAGAATCGTCCATAGGAATTCCTAACACAATTTGAAATAAAAATTAAACGACCCTCTGAATGGTCCAGATTAGTTATGTGTTTTGAATTGACAACGCATCATTCATTCTAAAGTATGGGCATATAGAAGGCAAGGAAAATAATCTCACAACACTTCAATCAGAATTGAAATAGAAAAATTATGCCGTCTCTACCAAAATCATTCTGACATACCAATAAATTTTGCAACCAAACATAACACTATATTTACTTCCGATATGGAATTTTAATACTTGCATCAAACAAAAAGTCATAATTTTCCACGATAAACAATTGCAACAACTAACACACATCGATTTTAGTGGAAACCAACTCCAAAGGGTATAATAACTGAACAAGGATTAATGAATTCAATCAGGATTTCAAACTTCATAATGATCCAACAAAATTATAAATTGAAATTTCCAAACCGCACAAGGATATTAGAAAATATATAACTCGAATTTACCAACATGTGATCACTTCAAATTGGATAAAAAAAATTGGTTTTAAATTTATATTTGAATCTATACAGAGGTCAATTAAGGATCCAATCTATGGATTCAATCAAATTTCATGAATTAACGAAATTCTAAATTTGGAATGGTCCGGTGTTCGACCGAGATAAAAAAATTTAATATTCATAGCTACTAAAAAGCTTGCATCGACCAAGACAAATCAATCAGAATTTACAATTACTCACAGCTAATAATAAAAACGAATTATGGGTTGTAGTTTGAAAATTTGTAAGGCAACGAATCAACACAAATTATACACACTCAGTTTACAACTGAACTGACAACAAATAATAACAATTTCAGTTCCTGAAATTACATAATGATCCTTCAATAAAGTTGCCAATATTTTTATTCCAAAAACACAAGATGGGTCTCCAATGATTTAAAAAAATTATAATTACAATTACACTTATTACAACCGAATTCAATCAAAATATCGTAACCAATGAAAATGGAACTTGAAGATGTTCTTCAACAACTTGTGCTCCTCCTTGACTCTCTCTTTCTAAACAAAGATATTTCACCGGTACCTCCCAACCAATGCTAGGGGTACTATTCTTCCCCCTTAGCTCCCTGAGCCATAAATGGGCCACACATAAGAAAACAACAAACAATAGCTCCAAGGCTTGCCTTGCAAGGAAGAACTTCCACTCTTTCTTCAATCTTTTTATCCCAACTCTCACAAGTAAAACAGAATCCACAATAATTTTGGTAGCATACCATTACCAAGAATCCTTCCCCCTTTTCCTTTTTACACCATTTATTTTATAGCATTTTTCCCTTTGACACATGTCCTCATGCACAAGTAATTAATTTTTTAATTTAATTTAATTAGGATTATTTACCCATACGCTTGTCACACTCTCCCCAAGTTGCACAAGTAATTACCCTTTTCTCTTATTTATAAATCCAATTTCCCTCACAATTCTCAATGTGTTCCTATTTTCGCTCTTAGTTCTCCCTTTGTTCTCCAAATTCTCGTTTAATGAGTGTCTCCTAACTAGATCTTAGTTAGAGCTAGATTAGGGGTATTCTTCTAGTTAGACTAGTGGTAGGTTGACTCAAGTTTCTATTCTATGTCCACCTATTCTCTCAAGTTATTATTTATTTATATTTAAAAATCCATTTTATTAATTTCATGCCCACATGTGCATTTTTCCAACCTTTAAATTTTATTCCCCTTTTTCCTAGAGTTGATTATATTCTCAAATCTTTTAAATTATGTCATAATTTATTTATTCCTTTATTTAAATTTAGACTTATAATTAGTCTTAGACTTAGTATTAGACTTTTGTTAGGTTTTATAATTAACAAATTATTGTTTAATTAACTATTTTATTCTAACAAGGCCCAATCATTTCAGTGTTTTCTAGGCCATCTAGATTTATTGACTCGAGTTTTAATTGCATGACGTGCCCTTCAAGACACACTTCCATGCTTCAAGGGTGCCACTTTCCTTAGACTGGTTTTGGAAGTTTTTCCGAACCTTGGAGTCAACACTCCACTCGGTCGACCTTACAAGAGACTAAGGGCTTTTAAGGAATAATGACTCTACCTTATTGCGCGTCCTTTAGAAATCTCTGTGAGCGACTGTCTTAGATTGACCTCACGACATCGTGGACCTCTTGAACTAGGTAATCGTTAACCTACCATTCAGAAAATGATGGGAGTGCTAGTAGGTCATGATAGGGACACTGCCACGTCTCTGCCTCAAATGTCTAGCTTTTGTAGATGACCCCTTTACTCCTTATGTGAGTCATATTAGCAAGCATCATCAAGACTACATACACTGACGAAAACAATGTAAATAATCCATATACATAAATCATATTGTAATCAATCATATGTCACAAGTGCATAAAATGAAATACTCAAACAAAATGCAATCCACTCCCTGACTCTATCCAGAGTCCAAGGAAGTCCATTAATTCCATCAACATCCATAACATGTCATGTGTCCTGCACACTCAGGAAAAATTGTCAATAACATCTGCCAATACATATATATCAAAATAACAATATGTCACAACACATCATCATCATCATATATAACCCATAATCAAAACGAAATCACCATGTAACATATACAGATCACTTGCACACAAGTGTAAAAGTGTGCTCAGTAGAGCAAGATGTTACATACACCCCCTCTTGTTTTAAACTTCGCCCTGAAGTTTGTACAATATCTAAATGCAAGTAAACAATTTTATCAAACATAGATATACATATATAATCCATCAAACAAGTAAGGAAATTGTTGACACATCTCATATGCGTCTTCCCAAGTAGCCGAATGTGGACTATAGTTGTCCCAATGGATCTTGAATTGATCGAATATTCGATGTCATAGCTGTCGAATGTGATGGTACATAATGCAGATTGGTTCTACCATGAGAGCACCCCCATCCAACACTTGCAAAGAGCTCATGTCAATGACATGTGATAGATCACTAATATAGTGTCACAAAATAGATACATGAAATACATTGTGCATACACCTCAAAGCATCAAGCAAGGCTAGTTGATAAACCATGGGTCCTTTTTTTTCCACAACCTCGAAAGGTCCCACAAACCTAGGAGAGAGTTTAGCAACCTTTTTGAACTTCTTAACTGCGGTCAATGTGATGTACATTAGCATAACTCTTATGTCGATATTCCGCTTCTTTAATCCTTTGTATTATCAATTGCATCTACTCTTCCATTTCTTGGATCACTTATGGTCCTATCAGGACCCTCTCCTCAAGTCGATCCCAACTCAACGGTGCCTGAAACAGTCACCCGTAAAGAAAATCGAACGATGTCATCTTAATCGTACTATAGTAACTGTTGTTATATGCCAAATCTACCAGTGGTAACAAGTCCTCCCAATGTTTATGTTGGTCCATTACATAAATATGCAACATATCCTCCAAAATATGAATTGTTCTCTCAGTTTGTTTGTATGTATTAGGGTGAAATGTTGTACTAAAATTCATCTATGTTCCCAAGGCCTCTTGGAAATTGGTCCAAAATCATCCTCTAAACATTGATCCTCGATTGGATATGATCCTTCTTGGTACACCATATAATATCACAGTCTCACTGACAAAAACTCTACCTATCTATGGTGCCTGATACATTGTACGTACTGGAATAACGTGTGCACTCTTCTTCAGAGTGTCAACTACCACTAAAATTGAATCGTGTCTCCTTGTCGTTAATGGAAACCAAACGATAAAATCCATCGAAATGGCCTCCCATTTTGATTCAGGAATAGCGTGTGGCTATAAAAATCCTACTGGATGTCTATGTTAAACCTTCACTTGATGACATTCTAGACATCTCGCCACATAACTGACTATGTCTTCTTTCATTCATTTCTAGAAGAATAATGTCTTAATGTCTTTCTTCATCTTCGTGACTCCCGGATGATCCATGTACATTGCTCGATGCGCTTCACTCAAGATAAAACTTCTTAATTTGTCGTTAGGTGGTATGTAAATTATGCCATTAAATATCAACAATTTGTCATTGTCCAAAGAGTAAACTTCAAACTTTGGTATCATCATTGTATTTTGTCCAATATTATCCTTAACTTCTTTGTACCAATCATCGTCAATCTATAAATCTAGAATATTTTCTCGCCGATTCGTCTTAAGAGATATTACCGAGAATATGCATGGTCTCCGACTCAACACATCTACCACTTTGTTCACCGATCCTTTAATGTAAGTAATCTCGAAGTCGTATTCGCTAAGTAATTCTGACCAACGCCTTCATCGCGCTTTCAAGTCACTATGCGTAAATATATGGTGCAATCCACAATGATCTATATTTAATTCGAATTTTCATCCAATTAAATAATGTCTCCAGACTCTCAAGGCATTTACAATTTCTAATAACTCTAAGTCATGCATTGTGTAGTTCTCTTCATGCTTTCTCAATTTCTTTGAAATGTAAGTGATCAATCGATCATCTTGCATCAAAACTCTCCCTAAACCTTCCTTGGATGTGGTCGTGCATACCAAGAATTCTTTGTCCATGTTGGGGACCTTCAATATCGACGTTGTCATCAACAATTCTTTGAGCTTTTGAAATGCTTTCGCGCATTTCTCAGTCCATATGAACTTATTTTTTTTCTTCTGCAATTATGTGACTGGATTTGTTATTTTCAAAAATATCTCGATGAAACATCGGTAATATCCCACTAAACCCATAAATCTATGTACCTCTTGTATGTTGGTTGGAATTAGCCATTCCACAATGGCCTCTACTTTTGCTGGATCCACAACGATACCTTCACCAAATATGATATGTCTTGTTGTTCATGAGATTAATCCTAAGGCTCAAAGAGTAATTTTAGGGATCAAGAATGTTTAAAAAAAATATTTTAAATGAGTGTTTTTCCTACCTTCAGTTATATAAGAAATGATCCTTAAATGAAATTAATAATAGAACAATACAGAGGTTGCATTCTATTGTTTGAGTCACAATTATAATATCAAATGGTGTGAAGGAAAGTTACAAAACTATTAAACAAAGCTAGGCATCAATTGCAGATGAGTCTCACCTTGTTTGTAGTGGAAGAAAAGTAGAGAGAACACCCTTGAACATGATATAAAATGCAGTAATTCACGCAGCTTGCAGGTCTTTTTTTACTCACAGTAAATACAGAGGAAAAATTGCTTACCTAATGAATTGTTGATATAATATGATTATAGTAGTTGTAATACTAAATTGCAATCAATCGCTTATCAAGGAATTACATAAAGAAATTAGGAGATGTGGAAATACAGAAAAAAACACATAACTTAAACTGAACAAAAAATAGAATCTTTGTCTGCACTTCTTTTAATACTCAAAAAGGAGATTTTCTCTATTACATATAGGCAGAAGCATCCTTGAATAGATCTTAAATCTATGTACTTATACAAAATCTGTCACAACTCAAAACGGTTGGACTTCTTACAATATTAATTAAAATAACATATATATGAATAAAACAATAGTGTGTAAAATTTGATGAGCTTCGATGGAGTTCTCCTCTATCTCTTCATCTGTTGGAAGAAACACCTCTTTTCCTTATTTCTTTAGGCTGAATACAGATGTCATATAGGCCACCTTAATAATTATGCATATTGTCTAGGTTGTTTTAGTTGTGTTGACATATGTCCCTCCAGATATGTTCAACAATGCAATGAATCACAATTGAGATCATGAGGGGAGGATAATCAGACGAAAAGAACAACATGGACTCACCAAGGAATGAATAACGAACACAGGGAAAATTAACCATATGTGGGAAGAAGGATGATGGAACAAGTGTATGATGATGAAGTGGGGATAAATGGAGATTAGAATGCGGGTGAACGAGATAACTGGTTGTTGGAAGGTGAAAGGCATAGAGGGAAAAGGAAAGGGTACTGTGCACATTTTCTTACCTACTTCCAGCTATACTTGCTTTTCCATGGTCAATACATTGGTTGCATCTATCCAAAAATTCCTCCATGAAACTTGAGGGCTCAATTGTTTCATTTAACTCGAAAGTGAACAATTTCCTTTCTACCCGAGGTAGATTTTCTTGGATCCTTTTCACTTCTTGAGTTGTGGCCTAGAACTGTGAGCTTGGATTCACTAGCCATTTATTGATTTTAAGAAGATCAATCTAGCTCATTTCCTCAATGGATTCCATAGTTTCTTATTTGCTCTTTCTGAAATTTTGTTGGTTCATTTCTATATCAATTTTCCCCAAGGCTTCCGAGATATTACTTCCCTAAAAATCAATTAGCTTTTTGTCTAATGATGAAAACACTTCTAGGAAAGCCTCTTTTACCTCTCTGGAAAATCTTTTTCTTTCTACCAGATTTTCTTCCCAGACCTTTAGAGCCATATCACCTCTTAATTGTTCAAAAGGAGAGAGTAGAGGAAAATCAAGGACATTATCTTTCTGCACCAATATGATGGCTTCTTGAAACTTATCTTGGGCTGAGTGGGCCTATATTTCCTTGAAATATATGTTCTTCAAGGAAAGTTCTATTTCCTGGTAGCACTTTTGGATGGCATTTACCTTTAGAAAAAGGTCCTGTTGGGCAGCTTCCATCTTCTCATTTATTTCCAACGCTTGAGTTTGGAAGGTTGAAATGTCTATCGAGGTACCTTCGATCAGGTCCAATATAGCTTTCATTTGTTCTATCAATTCATCACGTAGAGTGACCAAACCTTGGTTTATTTTTGAACTCTGATGGAGCTCATCAAGGTTGGCCTGCAACTGTTGAACTTACTGTCGATCATGAGCTCTGATTTGATTGAATTCTTGACTCATTATGTTCCTGATAGTATTCTCAGTGGTATATATCTAATTCTGCAAATGCTCTACCAATAGACACTTATGTTTCATTTGTTTAGTCAAATTGTCCACAGACCATTGATTAGCAGTGGAAAAAGCACCTAATGAACCTACAACTTATTTTGCAAATTCTAGATCATCTCGGTCATTCCCATCATACATCATTCTCTGCCTTTTAATTATTACTCCATATTTCTGGTGTGATGGATTTCCATTTATTACTGAAAAAGAAATCCGAAGGAGGCATCTCTTCGGGCAAGATGGGGGTAATATCACTCACAAAACAACTTCGAAATTAGGATTTTCAAAGATGGATTGGAGAGGGGTTAGCGATGTAATGGGAGTAGAAATTTATCTGGACTGTTGCTGTTATGTTGTATTTGAGGTGACATCAGGAGTGATTGGTGTCGAAGGAGGCACATCTTGTCCCTACTTTAGGAAATCTTTAAGTTGAGCTAGTGCCTGGGGGCTTAGCTGGTCTGACAATGATGCTTATAATTATTGTGTCAACACCTTCGAGATCTTTGGGGTTCCCTCAAGTTTGTGTTTACCAGAGTGACTTAGTGCAGAACCTGTAGGCATGGCCTCCTGTGAAGGGGGGGTTTCTATTGACTCTCCTTGTAGTACCTTTGGAAGATTGTTCCTCCTGTGCTTTTGAAAGCTAAGAAAACTAGCTTGTTGATCTGGGGGCAGGGTTTGGAATCTTCCTTGAACTTCCTCATAAGATCTAACCCCCTGAATATTTCATCATACGGGGAGTTCTCGTGCATATATCGCTTCATATTGAACTGGGTTAGGTGGTTTTCCACTATCTTACGTGGATCGTATCTCTTGAACTCGATTTCAACCAATTTGAATCCTCTATAGATGCAACCTCCACTTTGGAGTGACCGAAATTCAATAATGAAAACATGCCAATCTGAATAGGGAAAATCAGCCATACCTTTTTCTGTGTTGCCTTGATATCCTTGTTGATGCCTCCTATCACTATGTGGTAGGACACTTCTCTGCATACCAGTCGGCCTTGTAAAAATCATGGGAGATAATGGGGAGGAACCAAGCGCCCAAAAAACCTGATGTAGGAGAAGTTCTCCTCAATAAACCAATGTTTTAGCTTACCCAGGTTTCTCATAATATTGTCTGAAATCCGGGGAGGTGGGTGACCATACAGGGCTATATGAATGTGAACTACAACATTGTGGCAGATTTCCTAAAATAAATCTTTAGTTTTCTCCTCCCACAACTTGGAGTGATAAAAATGAATGGGCTCGGCACTAGCCGAGGTCCAGCTCCAATTCATCAAAGGAAAAGGTGTCATGAAACAGATGGCGTCCATGATATATGCTGACATGTAAAAGGGGGTAGACTGTCCCTTTGATTTTGCTTTTTTGTATTCGGCAATTTCCTTGGCCAAGTTATCTGACAACATTTTGGCCCAATTGAAGATGAAACCCTTGACTACCTCATTCGTGATGGATACCTATTCCACCAAGAATTGTGTAGTGCTCTTCTTCTCGAACATCAACAGAGCATCATGGATACATACACCATATGAGTGTCCAAATATGTTGTGGTGTATATACCATGAGTATCGGTTCTGAATTTCTCTGGGTTCCCCCACCAAGACCAAATTATATCGTGACAACTCCTGGTGTATTGGACACATTCCTTTTTCTCGAATTCCTGAATGAATGAAACACTATAAGTATATTTATGATTAGGAGAGATTTTATACACTACCTGCAGATGTTCCGATCGGAAAGAGATGATGGAAACATGTTGATGGTTGACGATGCTCCTAGTATAGACGTTAACATGTTCCAAGGCCCGGCTTATCACGTCATTATAATTCATGAGCCTCAACCATGCAAATATATTTTACATCTATGAATGTACTACGTGTCTGATTTTGGCTATATAAGAGTCATCTTCCTCTTCGGTGGAGTCCTCTGGACAATTGATAATTTCACGTTCCAAAATCTTGAAAACCTGTGTCAAAGTTTTAACGGTGTATTTGGCTCGTGGTGTGGTGTCTGAAAGAATGTCTGCATTTGTATTTGAATCCTCGCCCGCCGCATCAGGATTTTTCATCATTTTCTGTGGTGCCATATCTCCAAGGGAAAAGAGTGAGGTTACCTGTTGCATAGAAAATCCATGAGTTTTTTAAATAGAAAGAACTGTTAATTGCAAAAGGTGAAAATGAATTCGAAATTGAAGTGCTTTTAAACAAATTCATTGATCTTCGTATAACCTCACTGACGCAGAATTTATTAATGGTAATGGAGATGTCTACCTGGCGATCCACAATCCTTGTTTGAATCATTATCCTTAATTAGTCATAAATTCCATCAATATTTCAATGGTTCACGTTCGAGAGTTTTAGATATGATAGAGTGGGAACCTCCTGAATCTCAAATCCAGAGAGAGATTAATCTCTGTATAATCTCTTTTAAAACTTTAATTAATCATGTTTAAAATGGCGCATTAACTTCAAGTGTTTTTGGAGTTCAGACTTTAGGGACTTTTAATGTATCTCGAGAGAAACTTCCCAAAACCCAAAATTGCGAAGCAATTAATTATCTCTTGATCATGATTAAATTTGTTATTTAAACATTTAATACTTCGACATTTTGATACTTCAGTGATTCATGAATTCATTCTTTGTTAAAATCCTGAAGGATCATCTCTCATAGTGACGTGGTATAGAGGATGTCACTTTGGATGACATGTCGAGAAAAGAGAGGTGCCACGTGTTACTTGGAATCGTGTGAATCCAACAATGAAAAAGTAAAAAATGGGTGCCACATGTCAACTCAGGAAAGACTCGAAAGGTGCATGTGTCTTACGACTTGTGATTTTAAAAGGTTTAGGAAAAATCGCGAGCAGATACCTTCGGGTTTCAGAATTTCAGAGTTTTGATTGTTAAGACTTACTGAAACATCTGAATCGATCATTAGAGATTTATCTCTTTAAAATTCAGGTGACTCCAGAACTCCGAAGGTATTAGGGTCATTCAATCAAAAAGGGAAAACTCATCAACAACAGATATCATGCGTGCCTTATTATTAATTAATGAGTAATGAATTTGATTTGAAATTAAAAAGTAATTTTCTAAGTTTCCGTTTTCTTTGGGTAAAATTGTATTTTCATGAGGTGAAAAGTATAAATCTCAAAAGTTCATAATTGTATGTGTTCCCACATGTCCCAAGTAATGAATCTTCGATTGGTAAAAAGAACATTTCGATAGATTCTCGTATAATTTGTTTTCTCTTAGACACTGTAGAACCAATCTCAAGTGTTCGTCATGTTTTTCCTTCATCCGCGAATAAATCAACATGTCATCTATAAATACTTGAACAAACTTGTCCAAGTATTCGCAGAACACCCCATTCATCAAACCCATGAATACTCCTGGGGTATTTGTCAGTCCAAACGATAAAACGATAAACTCATAGTTTTCGGATCTTGTCTTAAATGCGGTCTTAGGGATATCTTCCTCCTTAATCCATAACTGACGATATCTCGATCTCAACTCAATATTCGAAAACATCGTCGCTCCCTTCATTTGATCAAACAAATCGTCTATCCTTGGAAACATATACTAGTTCTTGATCGTCGCTTTGTTCAATTGATGCTAGTCAATACAAAGTCTCCATGATCCATCCTTCTTTTTCACAAAAATCATTGGCGCACCCCACAACGACACACTTGGATGTATATGTCCCAAATCCAACAATTCCTTCAATCGCATTTTCAACTCCTACAATTTAGGCGTTGACATATGATATGGCGTTCTTGTTATCGATTGTTTTCTATAATCATCCACTGTCTAATGATGACAACTCTTCGAGGAAAGCCTCTTTTACCTCTCTTGAAAATATTTTTCTTTCTGCCAGATTTTTTTTCCAGACCTTTAGAGCCATATCACCTCTTAATTGCTCAAAAGGAGAGAGTAGAGGAAAATTAGGGACATTATCTTTCTGCACCAATATGATGGCTTCTTGAAACTTATCTCAGGCTGAGTGGGCCTATCTTTCCTTGAAATATATGTCCTTCAAGGAATGTTCTACTACCTAGTAGCACTTTTGGATGGCATTTACCTTCAGAAAAAGGTCCTGTTGGACAGCTTCCAACTTCTCATTTATTTCCAACGCTTGAGTTTGGAAGGTCAAAATGTCTATCAAGGTACCTTCAGTCAAGTCCAATATAGCTTTCACTTGTTCTATCAATTCATCACGTTGAGTGACCAAACCTTGGTTTATTTTTGAACTCTGATGGAGCTCATCAAGGTTGGCCTGCAACTATTGAATTTACTGCCAATCATGAGCTCTGATTTGATTGAATTCTTGACTCATTCCATTTCTGATAGTCTGCTCAGTGGTATATATCTGATTCTGCAAATTCTCTACCAATAGACACTTATGTTGCATTTTTTTGGTCAAATTTTCCACAGACCATTGACTGGTAGTGGAAAAAGCACCTAACGAACCTACAACTTATTTTTCAAGTTCTAGATCATCTCGGTAATTCCCATCATACATCATTCTCTTCCTTTTAATTATTACTCCATATTTCTGGTGTGATGGATTTCCATTTATTACTAAAAAAGAAATATGAAGGAGGCATATCTTCAAGCGAGATGGGGGTAATATAACTCACAAAAACAACTTCGAAATTAGGATTTCCAAAGATGGATTGTAGAGGGGTTAGCGATGTAATGGGAGTAGAAATTTATCTGGACTGTTGTTGTTATGTTGTATTTGAGGTGACATTAGAGTGGTTGGTGTCGAAGGAGGCGCATCTTGTCCCTACTTTAGGAAATATTTAAGTTGAGCTAGTGCCTGGGGGCTTAGCTGGTCTGACAATGATGCTTATAATTCTTGTGTCAACACCTCCGAGATCTTCGGGGTTCCTTCAACTTTGTGTTTACCAGAGTGAGTTAGTGCAGAACTTGTAGGCATGGCCTCCTGTGAAGGGGGAGTGGCTATTGACTCTCCTTGTAGTACCTTTGGAATATTGTTCCTCCTGTGCTTTTTAAAGCTGAGAAAACTAGATTGTTGATATGGGGGCAGGGTTTGGAATCTGCCTTGAACTTCCTCATAAGATCTAACCCCCCTGAATATTTCATCATACGGGGAGTTATCGTGCATATATCGTGTCATATTGAACTGGGTTAGGTGGTTTTCGACTATCTTACGTGGATCGTATCTCTTGAACTTGATTTCAACCAATTTTACATCCTCTAGAGCCGCAACCTCCACTTTGGAGTGACCAAAATTGAATAATGAAAACATGCCAATCTGAATAGGGAAAATCAACCATACCTTTTTCTTTGTTGCCTTGATATCCTTGTTGATGCCTCCTGTCACTGTGTGGTAGGACACTCCTCTGCATACCAGCCGGTTAGGTAAAAATCATGGGAGATAATGGGGAGGAACCAAGCACCCAAAAAACCTGATGTAGGAGAAGTTCTCCTCAATAAACAAATATTTTATCTTACCCAGGTTTCCCATAATATTGTCTGAAATCCGAGGAGGTGGGTGACCATACAGGGCTATATGAATGTGAACTACAACATTGTGGAATATTTTGTAAAATAAATCTTTAGCTTTCTCCTCCTACAACTTGGAGTGATAAAAATGAATGGGCTTGGCACTAGACGGAGTTCGGCTCCAATTCATGAAAGGAAAAGGTGTCATGAAATAGATGGCATCCATGATATATGATGACATGTAAAAGGGGGTAGACTTTCCTTTTGATTTCTCTTTTTTGTATTCGGCAATTTCCTTGGCCAAGTTATCTGACAACATTTTTGCCCAATTGAAGATGAAACCCTCGACTACCTCGTTCATGATGGATACCCATTCCACTGAGAATTGTGTAGTGCTCTTCTTCTCGAACATCGATAGAGCATCATGGATACATACACCATATGAGTGTCCAAAGATGTTGTGGTGTATATACCATGAGCGTCGATACTGAATTTCTCTAGGTTCCCCCACTAGGACCAAATTATATCATGACAACTCCTGGCGTAACTCCTAGCATATTGGATGCATTCCTTTTGCTCGAATTCATGAATGAATGCAACACTATAAGTATATTTAGGATTAGGAGAGAGTTTATACACTACTTGTAGATGTTCTAGTTGGAAAGAGCCAATGGAAACCCGTTGATGGTTGACGATGCTCCTAGTCTAGACGTTAACATGTCCCAAGGCCAAACTTATCATGTCGTTATAAGTCATGAGCCTCGACCATGAAAATATATTTTGCATATATGAATGTACTATGTGTCTGATTTTGGCTGTATAAGAGTCATCTTCCTCTTCGGTGGAGTCCTCTAGACAAATTATAATTTCACGTTCCAAAATCTTGAAAACCTGTGTCCAAGTTTTAACGGTGTATGTGGCTCGTGGCATGGTGTTTGAGAGAATGTCTGCATTTGTATTTGAATCCTCTCCTGCCACATCAATATTTTTCATCATTTTCCGTGGTGCCATATCTCCAAGGGAAAAGAGTGAGGTTACCTGTTGCATAGAAAATCCATGAGTTTTTAAAATTGAAATTATTGTTAATTGCGAAAGGTGAAAATGTATTCGAAATTGAAGTGCTTTTAAACAAATTCATTGATATTTGTATAACCTCACTGATGCATAATTTATTAATGGTAATGGAGATGTCTACCTAGCGATCCACAATCCTCGTTTGAATCATTATCCTTAATTAGTCATAAATTCCATCAATATTTTGATGGTTCATGTTCGAGAGTTTTAGATATCATAGAGTGGGAACCTCCTGAATCCTGAATCCAGAGAGAGATTAATCTCTGTATAATCTCTTTTAAAACTTTAATTAATCATGTTTAAAATGGCGCGTTAACTTCAAGTGTTTCTAGAGTTCGGGCTTTAGTGACTTTTAATGTATCTCGAGAGGAACTTTCCAAAACACGAAACTGTGAAGAAATTAATTATCTCTTGATCATGATTAACTTCGTTATTTAAACATTTAATACTTCGGCATTTTAATACTTCGGTGATTCGTGAATTCATTCTTTGTTAAAATACTGAAGGATCATCTCCCGTAGTGACATGGTATAGATGATGTCACTTTGGATGATGTGTCGAGAAAAGAGAGGTGCCACGTGTTACTTGGAATCATGTGAATCCACCAATGAAAAAGTAAAAAATGGGTGTCACCTGTCAACTCAGGAAAGACTCGAAAGGTGCACGTGTCCTACGACTTGTGATTTTAAAAGGTTTAGGAAAAATCGCAAGCATATACCTTCAGGTTTCAGAATTTTGGAGTTTTGATTGTTAAGACTTATTGAAACATCTGAACCGACTGTTAGAGATTTATCTCTTTAAAATTCAGGTGACTCCAGAACTCCGAAGGTATTAGGGTCATTCGATCAAAAAGGGAAAACTCATCAACAATGGATATCGTGCGTGCCTTATTATTAATTAACGAGTAATGAATTTGATTTGAAATCAAAAAGTAATTTTTTAATTTTCCGTTTTCTTTGGGTAAAATTGTATTTTCATGAGGTGAAAAGTATAAATCTCAAAAGTTCATAATTGTATGTGTTCCCACATGTCCCAAGTAATGAATCTTTGATTGGTAAAAAGAACATTTCGATAGCTTCTCGTACAATTTGTTTTCTCTTAGACATTGTAGAACCAATCTCAAGTGTTCATCATGTTTTTCCTTCATCCAAGAATAAATTAGTATGTCATCAATAAATACTTGAACAAACTTGTCCAAGTATTCGTGGAACACCCCATTCATCAAACCCATGAATAATCTTGGGGTATTCGTCAGTCCAAACGATAAAATGGTAAACTCATAGTGTTCGGATCTTGTCTTAAATGTGGTCTTAGGGATATCTTCCTCCTTAATCCGTAATTGATGATATATCGATCTCAACTCAATATTCGAGAACACCGTCACTCCCTTCATTTGATCAAACAAATCGTCTATCCTTGGAAACATATACTAGTTCTTGATCGTCGCTTTGTTCAATTGATGCTAGTCAATACAAAGTCTCCATGATCCATCCTTATTTTTCACAAAAATCATTAGCGCACCCCACAACGACACACTTGGATGTATATGTCCCAAATCCAACAATTGCTTCAATCGCATTTTCAACTCCTACAATTTAGGCATTGACATACGATATGGCGTTCTTGTTATCGATTTTTTTCCAGGTTTCAAGTCTATTTTAAAATCCAACTCTCTCTCGGGTGGAAAACCTGGTAATACTTCTGGAAATACATCGAAAAACCCTCGTACTACAAGAAGCTTTTCTAATCCTTCCACCTTGACCTTTTATTTTAGAGCTAATATTGCATATAGCTTGCATCCCTTGCACATAGTCTTATGTATTTGTAGGGAGGAAATAAACCTCAAGGACACTCCTTGGTTTCTTCCTACAATTACTCTACTTTATCCAAAATCATTCATCAAACTTAACCATTTCATATTACAGTTAAGTACCGCATCATGTGATTCCAACCAGTCCATACCAATCACTATGTCTTACGATCCTAAGATTGCAACGTGTAGGTTAGCCTTCATTACAAAATCTCCTAAGTTAATTCTATACTCCATAACATTTCCTCCAACTTTCTATTTGGAACCCGATTCTGTTTCTACGTATTTGAACTCGTCCTGCTCGACTTCCTTTACCTTAATTATCTTTAATGATTCACTAGAGATAAATCTCTTTGTAGCAGTTGGATCTATCAATATACTAAAGTTTTTGTTGACGATCATACTTGACGTCCTGAGCACAGTGGAATGGTGCTCGACCTAGCGGTTGTTTTTCGTTGCATGTATCCTATGGGCCTTACCCAAATATCCAACAGTAGTGGGTCCTGATGATCCATCCTCTTTGTCCTTCTCAATCAGACATTTTCATTGGTAATATTCCTCTCCACATGTCCAACATCTAGTCTTCGGTCTAGTGCTCATGGTCCCCGAAGTAGAATTTGTTGGTATAGAAATCTATGATATTGGTTTGTTCTATTGAACATCCCTAAAATTTTGTTGTTACTGGAAACAATGTTTTTTTTGCTACTACTATGGTACTCTGTAAGGATTCCACTATTGAGGAGTCTATCATCATGGTGTAGAGAACATAGGTTCTCTAAGAGTATCTCGATTCCCAGAAGTTTATCTGGTTGGTGTCTAATGTTGATGTGCCCTTGATGTTCATCTGTCCAGTCTGCCTAGAAGGAGTCCTACTCTAACCCCCACTGTTCAGTTCTTCCTTGGCTATGAGGGCCTTATAAAGTTCATCGTGCAACGTCTGAGGCATTAGGATCCTCACCTTCACATGAATGTTGAGGTTAAGGCCAAACAAAAACTTGTTGACCTTTAAATTCTCTGTGTTTAGATTTGGAGCATACCTAAGTAGCTCCATAAATTTGACCTCATACTCTGGCACCATATGACCACCCTATCGTAAGGCATTGAATATATTAATATGACACTCAATGAATTCCTTAGAAAAATACCTCTCCCAGAACTATTCCTTGAACAACTCCCATGACACATCTTCGACAACCATGTTTAGTTGAGGTAGGAGCATCTTCCACCATAGAAGAGCACCCCCCTTCAGTTGAAAGACCACCATGTCGATTTTCATGTTGGAGGTGTAATCATGAAGTGTGAAGCACATCGCCATGTTCTCCAACCATGCCTCGTCAGCTAAGTCATTCGGGGCACCCCAGAACTCGGGAAACTTCACCTTCTCGAGTTATCTGTGTATACCACTACTACTAGTTGTTACGCGTTGTGAACCCTCATTGGGCACAATCACTCTACCCTCGTCTTGATCTAGGAAGTTGATCAATGCCTCTGACATCCTCTCGAAATATCTCATCATACCTACCACATCTCCCGTAGAAACATGCTCCTACTTAGTATTCTTATCATCTCCCTGGGGGTTAGACCGCTTTGGTGTGGATTCTATCGAAGGTGTCATACATCTTCCTATGCCACTATGTCATCTACTTCCCCTGCTTCCTCTTACCATTATTATCTGCATGGACAATTTCAAAAGTAATAAGAAATACATTTTTATCATTTAGTTAACATAGTGGAAGGCGTAATGATCCAATATCACAGGTTTGAACTCGCTCTGATACCATATGTATCAACCCCTCTATTATGACATAAATGTAAGTGAGTACAGTGATAAGCGACAATAATCAAACTAGTGATAAGCGACAATAATCAAACTTCAACTTTTACACATTCTACATCATTACACAACAAGAATCAAATACAACATCGTGATACTAAAGATCTATTATCACATCCTGATAAAACGGATGTTTATCCTCCCAACCTACTCTACAAGGTTAGGACCTCCAAGACATATAATCAACGCTCAAGTCCAGGATTCATCCAATTGATTTTCACCATTTAGGGTCTCAGGACTAGCGACTGTTCTGAAGAACATGGAGATATATATTCCCATAACCTAATCACTTATAGAATCATGACTATAGTAACATTAATGTTCTTGGTCATAAAACAATTTAAACATTCTAATACTTCGCCATTCGGGATAATTTTAAGGATGAAAAGTTATATTAAAATGTAGAAACGTGGGCTAATCTTGCTTGTCCTTAATATGCAAAATGTAAAATGTTTGGTGATAGTTTTGTAAACGTATTCAAATTTCTAAGAATTTTATATAGTTTCTATAAAATTTTGGCGATTTTTATGGTAAAATAAATTTTTCTATGGAATTTGGGCAAATTATTTTTAGAAAAAATGGAAATCAGCGAATCTTTTTTTGGGAAAAACCATGGAAAATTAGCCCATTGACGAAATTTAGCCCCTAAAATCATCTATGTTAGTCATACTAGACACAAGTTTGACAATTCATTACTACTCAGTTACATCATAAGAATTACTCAAACTTGATTTCAACCCAATTACAATTAAACATTATTACCAAAAAATGACATGATATGATCTGACCCAATATAATTGTGAACAATGAAATCAATATTTAAAACAATAGTATAAATTCTTCTTTTATACTAATAAAGTTACTCATATAACTTCAAGATGGAATTTATACATTTTACCTCAATAAATTACACAATCAATTCATCAAGAATTAATTTAAAGTGTTCTATCAAATTTTTAGGAATTTTCCTAGAAAAATAAATAAGTACTTGGTATAAGGACATTTTGTTTCCCTTAGAAATACTTTATCTTGAGTAAGGGTTTTCAATATATAAGCACCATGATGACAAATAGAATTGGAACAAAAATTACCTATGTAAAATGTTTGGTGATAGTTTTGTAAACGTATTCAAATTTCTAAGAATTTTATATAGTTTCTATAAAATTTTGACGATTTTTATGGTAAAATAATTTTTTCTATGGAATTTGGGCAAATTATTTTATAAAAAATGGAAATCAGCGAATCTTTTTTTGGGAAAAACCATGGAAAATTAGCCCATTGACGAAATTTAGCCCCTAAAATCATCTATGTTAGTCATACCAGACACACGTTTGACAATTCATTACTACTCAGTTACATCATAAGAATTACTCAAACTTGATTTCAACCCAATTACAATTAAACATTATTACCAAAATATGACATGATATTATCCGACCCAATATAATTGTAAACAATGAAATCAATATTTAAAAACAATAATATAAATTCTTCTTTTATACTAATAAAATTACTCATATAACTTCAAGATAGAATTTATACATTTTACCTCAATAAATTACACAATCAATTCATCAAGAATTAATTTAAAGTGTTCTACCAAAATTTAAAGAATTTTCCTAGAAAAATAAATAAGTACTTGGTATAAGGACAATTTGCTTCCCTTAAAAATACTTTATCTTGAGTAAGGGTTTTCAATATATAACCACCATGATAACAAATAGAATTGGAACAAAAATTACCTATTTAAAACTTTTATACCATACCATGAATTTGATGTAATTAAAAGGCCCTTCTCAAATTTCATACCATGCCCACATTATTATTTTAATAAATATTCCATTCAATTATTAAGTGACATTATCAACATCCTTTAATACCATTCTATGTATTATCAAGTAAAGTTCAAACTATTCAAATAGCCACATATCCTATAACTTAACTTGTTCTTTCTTTTAATATATATATATATATATATATATAAAACACCTTTATTATATTCCTAAAACATTTAGCTAAGCTAGAGCATGTAATAGAGTCCCAAAATAACAGTGTGTTGGCATTACTTTCAATTCTATTAATTACGTTCCCACGAGGAAGTGTAGGTACACCAAATTCTGTAGCGGCCATAACTGATTCAAGTCTCGAAATTTCATGAGATTCTACAGCGGAATACAGAGTGCTAAAAATTTGGATGGGAAAAATAGATTCGACTCCCTAAAATTTAATTTACTAGGTAGCGATATAAACGACATCATCCATAAGAATTTCTAACACAATTTGAAATAAAAAATAAACGACCGTCCAGATGGTCCAGATCGGTTCTGTGTTTTGAATTGACATCGCATCATTCATTCTAAAGTATGGGACTATACAAGGCAAGGGCAGTGATCTCATGACACTTCAATCAGAATTGAAATACTAAAATTACGTCGTCTCTACCGAAATCATTCCGACATACCGAATTAATTACAATTACAATGCTTTAAAAAAAATGATTTACAATTACAATTAAAATTAAAATGATTTTAAAAAAATATAATTACAATTACTCTTATTACAACCGAATTCAATAAAAATACCATAACCAATGTAGATGGAACTTGAAGATTTTCTTCGGCAACTTATGCTCTTCCTTGACTCTCGTTTGCTAAACACAGAGACTTCACTGATACCTCCCAGCCAATGTTAGGGGTACTCTTCTTCCCCCTTAGCCCCCCGAGCTGTAAAGGGGCCACACACAAGGAACCAAAAAGAAATAGCTCCAAGGCTTACCTCACAAGGAAGAGCTTCCACTCTTTATTCAAGCTTGGTATTCCAACTCTCAGAAGTAAAACAAATTCCACAATAATTTTGGCAGCATAACATTACCAAGAATCCCTCACCCTTTTCTCTTCTACACCATTTGTTTTATAGCATTTTTCCCTTTGACACATGTCCTCATGCGCAAGTAATTAACTTTTTAATTTAATTTAATTAGGATTATTCACCAACACACTTGTCACACTCTCTCCAGGTTGAACTAGTAATTACCCTCTTCTCTTATTTAAAAATCCAATTTCCCTCACATTGCTCAATGTGTTCCTATTTTCGCTCTTAGTTGTCCCTTTGTTCTCCAAATGCTCATTTAATGAGTGTCTCCTAACTAGATCTTAGTTAGAGTTGGATCAGGAGTCTTATTCTAGTTAGACTAGTGGTAGGTTGACTGAAGATTCTATTCTATGTCCACCTATTCTCTCATTATTTATTTCTATTTAAAAATCCATTTTATTAATTTCATGCACACATGTGCATTTTTCCAACCTTTAAATTTTATTCCCCTTTTTCCTAGAGTTGATTATATTCTCAAATGTTTTAAATTATGTCATAATTCATTTAGTCCTTTATTTAAATTTACACTTAGACTTAGTCTAAGACTTAAACTTAGACTTTTGTTTGGTTTTATAATTAAAAAACTATTGTTTAATTAATTATTTTATTCTAACAAGGCCTAATCATTTCAGTGTTTTCTAGTCCACCTATATTTATTGACTCAAGCTATGATTATGTGATGTTCCCTTCAAGACACAACTCCATGCTCCAAGGGCCCACTAGTTTTAGACTAGTTTTGGAAGTTTTTCTAACCCTTGGAGTCAACACCTCACTCGATCGACCTTGTGAGAGACTAAGGTATTCTAAGCAATAAGGACTCCTTATTGCGATCCCCTTAGAAATCTTCGTGAGTGGTTGTCTTAGTCTTCCCTCACGACATTGTGGACCTCTTGAACCAGGTAATCATTAATCTACGATTCAGACCACAGATGAGGGCTAGTAGGTTGTACCAGGGATGCTGCTACACCTCTCCCTCAAATGTATGGTTTATGTGCATGACCCTTTTACTCCTTATGTGAGTCGGATTAGCAAGCATCATCAAGCATGCATCCACTACCAAAAACAATTTCAATAATCCATATACATAAATTATATTGTAATCAATCATATGTGACAAGTGTGCAAAATGAAATACTCTAACAAAATACAATCCACTCCGTGACTCAATCCGGAGTCTAGGGAAGCCCATTGATGCCATCAACATCCATAGCCTATCATGTGTCCTACACACTCAAGAAAACTCATTAATAACATCTGTCAATACATATATATCAAAATAACAATAAGTCACAACACATCATCATCAATATATATAACCCATAATCAAAACGAAATCACCATGTACCATATCCGGATTACTTGCGCACAAGTGTGCTCAAATAATAAGTCAATAAAATTGTGCTCAGTAGATCGGGATGTTACAGGTATTCCCTCCTTAGGAAGAGAGTAATCCGGTACCTTAGTTTTTTTGTAGGCGATTTTCTGATCTAAAATCTGGTGAACTCCACTTAGCCCCACTCAATAGCTTCCTCCACGGTATTATAATGTATTTTAGCCACCATCTCCCCCTTTGACCTCACACATTAGGGGAATTTTTTATATCATATTTCATCACCACAATAGCTAAGATGCCTTCATTTGGCCTCCATCCCTATCACATCCATCTTTGACTACTTGGGCCCAATTAAAATCCTATTAAAAAATTCTTCCTCGAAATCAACTCGCACTTATATATCATTAAATGAGAGAGTACTTGCACCATCCCTTCAATGAAGTCATTGTTTCCTTCAAAAGTCACTAAAAAATACAAAAAAACTGAAAAATAAACACTCCTGAGTGGGGTTTACAAGAAAACGAACTTTGTAACTCTCTAAAGTATATGGAAAAATGGTCTCAACCATCTTGAAATGGTATAAGAGGCCTAATGGAAGGAGATTGTTACAATTACCATTGTTATACCATAATTATCCCCTAGCCTAAGAAATCAAAGTCATCAAATCATTGACGTTTTTATGACCTTTATCTCCTTGAAAATCTTGTTTCATAAATTTTCCATCTCCCTTTCCTATATTTGAGGCATAATATCCCTTGATCTTCCTCATACTTGCACATAGGAGAATGCTAGAAGTGAAGAAATCCAGAGTGGCTCGAGGTTATAAAAATACAAATGGTGGTTATGAACAATGTCGACAACAAGATTAGGTACATTTATTTGTATTTCCGTTACCTATAATAAAATGAACATCACTCTTCTTTCCCTCCTCTAAAATTTGTGTATTTTTCAATAATTAGGATCTCCTTTTAACATTAGTAGTGGAATTGAATTACCTAATAAACATTGTTAGAGTAGTTATTTTATGTTCATTTCTATTTTTTCCAATAGTTTGAGGAAGGCTTATCATTTTTTTGTGTGGAATTTTATGATCTCGGACAAGAACATGGACAATTGGAGCAAGGATAATCAACAAGGATCATCTCCAACTAGCAATTTGAACTAGGTAAGACTCCTTATAACTAACTAGTAGTTATTGAAAGTTCATCATAGGTTACTTTTGGGAAATATTAACATTATTCTTCGATACTTTCTTTGTTATGGTCATCCTTATCCACAATTTTATTTACATCCACAATAGTGCCCAAGATACATAATGGAACATCATGCCCAATGTTAACACTCTGTAATTACCATAGGTTGTCAAGGGTAGAAGAAATTAACAGAGGTAACTATCAAAACCACTTGTGAAACTGGGTTCTAGCCCTGCCAGTTTCAGAGAGGGTTTCAGAGAGGGATATTTCTATATGATTTATATTTGTTTAAGTTTTTAGATGTTAGGCTAGTTATGATAGTCTGAATTTTTTTGTTTGTTTGTAAACGTTGGCTGAAGGAATGCATTAAACTTCCATTGGGCTATGGGGTCTGTATTAAAGATCAGAATTTGATTCAACTTTTCATGAGGTTTCTTCACAGGGAAGGATAGTAAAACTATTGGATCTATTGAGTTTAAATGAGATGGATAAGAAAAAAAAGATGAGAGATCCACCAAGCAAAGGAGAAGTTAAGAATTCCCTTACTTAATATCAAATGAAAAAAAAAATAGACCATTAAAAGACCAGAGACAAAGTATGGAAGATAAATTATGTTCTATTGACTTCCTTTTAATGATTCGAATCTGAAATACATAAATGATCACTGAGAATAAGAAAACATTTAACAAAGAAGGAGATACATCACCAACAATCTAACACAAGAATTCTGTGAATATCCTATTTTATTACTGGTTGATCCTTTTGAAAAGATTACACAATAGCTCCTAGGTGAAAAAATCAACCCTCAATACTTTGAAGGAATAAGTATTTATACAATATTTTACATCTAATCCTGTCATAAATGACTAGGATATTATGGAGAAAAAATCTAACTAACTAGATCTCATATTACAAAATATAGGGATTATGTTGCTCTAATCAGATCCTTGGTACTGATTTTGTGGAAGTAGTTGATGATTCATCACTTTGACTTGATTGTCTGCTCCATGCTGACTCGAAAATCAGAATCACTTTTACTCAAGTAAAGAACAAAAATCTTCCCATCTCTTTTTGCTAGGGATGGAAACCTTGAGTAACTTTTTGTATATCTTGTCCATTTCAGTATACTTGGAAAATGTGGGCTTTGTGATGAAAATATGTTTTATCTCATGTTGGATGCTCATGTCCAACTGTAATGTTTCTAGGAAAACCTTTCTAGTAATACTTCCTTGTATACCTACAAATTTGGAACCATCCTTTTCCACTATATTGATGTTCTTATTGTAATCTGACAGAGTGATGAGCTTGTCATTTATTACTAGTAGTCCAAGGAGGACCTTATTGTGTAGTACTTCAATCTTGCTGAAAAATCTCTGAACTCCAATTTCCATCACCCGATCCTTCTCCTCTACTTGCAACATCAATCGTTTCTTGGTTAGGACCTTTTTTACCTCAAGGATAGTATGTATCCCGTCTTCAATCCCCAAGGCTTCTAAATCCTATTTTTTTTTGGAGTTTAGGAACCTTATTAGCTCAGTGGCTTCTGTAGGTATTTGTCCTAGATCTTCTCTTATTTTCTCAATTGCTTCTCTGGCCTTATGTACCAAATCATGTTGTTCAAAGATAATTTGTATGAATGACCATATTTCTGCCATAGACTTGTTGATGTCCATCCATATGTTTTCCTTGGCCTCAGATAAGGTCTTGGCCATGAGAGCGTCCTTCTGTAGCTGTTGTAGTTGTTGATCGAGTCTCTGATATTTATGCATTTCTGCATGATAGCTAGACTGGAACATAGAATTAAGGTCTTGGAGGATTTTAACCTCTTCTTGCAACTTTCTGATCTCCTCCCCTTGAAAGGACGTGTCTTCCATAGACTTCACTAGCTTCTTAGAAGCATCTGGAACTTTCAATGGGATAGCTGATGGAATCTCTACTATTGTAGTTGATGATGTTGTACTAAGTCTTGTCAGAGGGACTACCTCCAGTGGAATAACAACCATCTAGACACTTTTTTTTTTTTCTCTTTGATCAATTTGTCCAAATCAACCTCCATCTCTCTTATATGTGTATTCTGCTCCATGATCAGCTTCAACATCTCCTCTTTGTGGCCTTCACTTTCAGCCATGTCCTTTTCTTGTGAATCCTCAGTGGATGGAAGATTTAGTTGCTTTCTTAAGGAGGATATATCAACATTTTTCTTCTTCAAAAATTCTTCAACTTCCTTGACATTTGATGGGTCATACCCAATCTTTAGTACCAAATATTCTAAGGATTTGATATTGTTGTCCTTGGCCAAAGATGATATCTTCTCCATCTTCAATTGGGATTGGATATTATTTAGAGATAGCTGCAATTTTGAAGTAGTGAATGATGTGTTTTTCAAAGTGAAGAATATCATCTCCCCTGTTTGTCTATGCATGTCCATTTGGTCCACTGGATGGACCTCCTTCACATCAAACTCAAAAGAAGTTTTCTTATAATCATCAACTATCTTGTGATAAGGGACTTGTGCTTATAGAAATTCCATTTTCATTCTTCCCTTCTACATGTCAAATGAAGACAATAGTCTGTGTTGGGCAGTAGAGGTTTGCTTCCAAAACTGGGCATATGTATTTCTACTTAAGAGTTCATTCCTGTGCTTAATCTGTTTGTATTTGTCAAAGATATTTGACCATATTGGCTCATGAGAAGACTCGACTGACAAAGTGGTGTCTGTTTTGTTTTTGGATGAATATGTGGACACTATGAACTGAATGCCTGATAATGTTGAGGAATGTGGTCCCTCCATGACTATAGTGAACTGTGTTTATCCTCCTCTAAGCATTTATGTTGTGTGACTAGTTTTATCCCTCTTCCTCTAGACTTGAAAATCTTCACCTGACGCCTCTATGACTGAAAGAGAAACCACTTTCCTTTTTCTCTTTTCTATTTGTACTTGAGGAGTGATGGTATGTGAAGCAGTGACAGGAGGACGTTGTTCTTTTGTTTCCAACAATGTATTTTCTTTCCAATATTTCTGATTCATATACTTTTCTACTTCAGGTTTGTGTACATGAGCATATAGAGTGCTCTTCTGTTGGACTCTGAGTTATGATATGAAACCAAATGGGTCATAATTCCATGTGAATCTTCAAATGAAGTTCATCTGTTTCAAGAGGTTTTCAGCCTCTTCTCCTACATCTCTGTTGTTGCATATGAAAGAACCAATTTGGCTCTTGGTTTTGTGTTGTTATTTCTTCTTAACTGATACAAAATGGATGTCATCAGAGTTTACAATATGCCTAATATATTCCAATGCAAAGATCCTAACATGGATATACTTTGGGAGTCTGTATGGTGGAAATTCACATCCATATAATTTGATTTCAGTATGGTTATAGTACAGATACCAATCTCCTGTCTTGGCCAAGTCAGAGAGGTGAAGAATTATCTGGACTTCTTCATTAATTCTTGGCTCTATTCTGTTGTTGAGCATGCAAACCATTGGATGATAAAAGTGATCAATGAAATATTTAAATTTGAACTAAGTGGAATGTTTCCTCGCTAGTGAGGTCCATGAAGTCACTGATTGGGGGTTTCCTTCCTGATCCAATTTATGGAGAGCACATGAGAATCTGTTTGATGAAATAATAAGAATAGGTACACCAACACTGAGGAGTACCTGAACATTCCTTCTGTTGAGAATTTGAAAAACTGTTCATGTATGTTTTCAACCAAAAACTGACTGAAATCAAACTGGACTATGGATTTTTCTTCTGTGGATAAAATGGATAGAAAACCTAAGATAGGTTCATCTACCCATTCATTCAAAAAATATCCTAACAAGTAACATAGGGTAGAAATAATTTGATTTCCCTGACAGAGAATATGTAAGATGGATAGGGAGGGTTTTTCTTAGGAAACTGGTCATCTCCTGGCATAAAAGATTTTGAAAATTTGGGCTCTTTGGGGGAAGGAGAGTTTCTGATAGATATCATTTAGGACTTCGACATAGAACAAGCTTGCAGAGTCAATTATAGGGATCTGTAACCTCTGATTGATCGATTCAGGGGTAATGGTGAACTGGGTTTCACCAGATGATGATATGATGGCCCTTTGGTCGGGAAGATAATGAGCTTGACACTTAAGGGAAAATTCTGGGAAATAAAAAGTCTGCGGAAATGTGTATAAGGGAAAATTGGACTCCCAAAGTCCAATTTCATCACTTTGATCCAAGAAAATTTCCTTCATCCAGAAGTGCAATTCGAAGAAGTCGAATTCACACTTCAACTCTGTGATTTTGTAGTCTTTGTCCACCAGAGGAACACATTCCAGGTCGACAGGAGGGGGAAGGCATGGATTTTCATAAGTTTCAGTGGATTTGGATTTGGGAACCATGGCTAAAAGAGATCTGAAGGTGAAAAAATGGATGACTATAGTTACCCGGATTAATGGCATCTTTCGATAGTGTATCTTGGTGGTAGTTGGTTTGAAATTTGGGTTCGACACGGTGTCGATAGTGTATAGATCTAGAAATATCATAGCAATGGTAAACAAATGGGGTTAAACAGTGCAGGGATGTGTCCGTTATGGCTCAGGATGGTAACTGGATGAATAACGATAATGGGGAAAGAATTGATTCACCAACGGGTATGTGGGGTGTGACGTGTGACAGGATTTAGCGGGGTACAATGACAGAGTGAGGTGGGCATTTTTGGGTAGGTGGTTAGGTAGGATTCGGAAAGGGGGGGGTAGTAAGTAAGTGGATTTGAGTGGGGGCGGGGTCCGAAATGATGAGAGTTTTACATTTTATGCGGAGCTTGCACCGGGTAAACCNAGGCTTGGGGGGGTCCGAACATCACTGTTGGTCGTTGATATGGGTGCTGGTAGATGTCGCCGATAGAAGTTGTGTGCCTTTTATTCGCATCACGACAAATATTCACATCGATTAGAAACTTAGGATAAATCATGTGGTGGTGTTGGCAGCCCCACAATATTTTCACCTCTCAAAGCAATGAATAATAAATTTTGCAGCTGCCTGCACTTCATCACATGAGCATTGTTACTTCAAAGTTGAGTTTTGGGCTATAAAAGGGTTTTTATTTTGATTGTTCCTATTTCTCGTTTTCATGCTTTGTTCATGAATGAAAGCATGAATGAAGCATTGAAACTTATGAATTTATTACAATTGAATTTAAGGCTTATTTCCCTAGGAGAATAAATGTTCTTACAAATCTTTTTAGGAATGATATTTTTCTTTAAGGCTTATCTCATGTCAATAAAATAGTTGTTTTAAAGTTGATCATTGTTACAAGGTATACTCTAAACCTTTGAATGATACACCAAGAATCGATTGATGTTAGGCTATGAGTTTGTTTCATGTATAATTCTTGGTAAATCGTTTCTATGGTTGCTACGATTTGATTTGTCAAGCACCTCTTTTCCTAACCTTAAAATGATCAACTCCACTGTTTACACAATGATGATACTCAAACACATCTGGTCATATTATGTACTCTGTTTAAGGTGGAATTTTGACTCGACGGGCCCATCATTCCTAGTTAAAGTCTCGGGTTTTGTATGTACTCTTGGCATTCATTTCGCAAAACACCCAATTTTCATGTATGAATTCCCTCATACTTTTATTCTGGTTGCGTTAGGGTATTGATGAGTTTTATCCCTTTGGTTCTTGCTCTAGTTTCCTCTGTTTTTGAAACCCTTCATACTCGCAGTGAACTCTATCTGCCTTCGTGGCTGCTTATCCAGCCCGTAATGGCCCCCTCCATTTGTATCGAACCAAATGGCCTCCAAACCCTGCTTCTGTATGATGATGCGAGAGAAGACCTTAAAAATAATGGTTGGGTTACATTTCTTGAGAATTTTCAGGGTTACAATCTGCAAGAATCCCAAGATTTTTCCCTCACTTTCGATGGATGCCGAGCCAAAATAGGTGATGTTGTTATAACCCTAAATTGCACCACACATGCTTACCTGGCATCAGACCAACTCATATCCCTTCATTGCCAAACCATCTGTTGAACAACCTCTTTGAAAATCCTCTTGGGTAAAGGTACACATGCCCTAACCCACTACTGCACGCGTGTGAACGCTGGCAGGCCTACTACAACCCGTGTTTACCTAACAAAACTCAAAAGTAGGAAAGTTGCCGACGGGACAAAAAGCTATGGGTCAGTTAACTGAAACTCCTGGCCATGCATGGCCGAGAGTTTTTCCAAAACCCTAGCTCCTTCTAGCCTATAAAAGAAGGGTTGGGACAAATGGATTCGGCAAATGGGCAGAGTTTCTTCGCTATATTTTTAACTAAAACTCCCGGCCATGCATGGCCGAGAGTTCATCCAAAACCCTAGCTCCTTCTAGCCTATAAAAGAAGGGGTAGGGGTACTATTTGGAGGAGGAAAAATATAGTGAATAAACTCTGCCCATTTGTTGAATCCATTTGTCCCAACCCTTTATTTTATAGGCTAGAAGGAGCTAGGGTTTTGGACGAACTCTCGGCCATGCATGGCCGGGAGTTTCAGTTAACTGACCCATAGCTTTTTGTCCCGTCGGCAACTTTTCTATTTTTGAATTTTGTTAGGTAAACGCGGGTTGTAGTAGGCCTACCAGCGTTCACACACGTGCAGTAGTGGGTTAGGGCACGTGTACCTTTACCCAAGAGGATTTTCAAAGAGGTTGTTCAGCAGATGTTTTGGCAAGGAAGGGATATGAGTTGGCCTGATGCCAGGTAAGCATGTGTGGTGAAATTTAGGGTTATAACAGATGTCCAATTAGAAATCACTAAGGAATGTTTGAGCAAGGTGATGGGCCTTCCCCTTACCGGGAAAAAATGGTTTAATAATTCCAACTTGGATGAAGTTCCGTGGGCTCTATTCTTCACCTCTCGAAAATTTCAATGTTGCGACAAAGGTATGTCAATTTCTCTCTTGAAAGATAGATGGCATGGGTTATTATCTATGTTGAGGCAATTCGTAACCTATGAGGGATGCTACAAGCTTGTTTTTCTTTACCATATAAGGCTGTTAAAGAAGTTCATCAGTTTTTCAGTTAAATATGTCATTTTATTTATTGAGAAGTTTATATAAAACGACTAAAAGATATAAAAGGAAGAGTGTGAATTCCAGTTTATTCCACCATGGGTTAATTAGGTTATTATTAGTATATCATTTGGAATTACAAGGAGAATATTTGGATACCTTCTTGACTAGCAATGGCTTCACCATAGTTAATCCTGTAGATATGCTTGTGATTGATAAACCTATGCTGGAAAACCCCCCAGTTATTTTAAGCGACAAACCAGTTCTTGTATGCCTAGAACCCTGTGTTAAGGCTACATCTAATGAGCCCATGTCCGAGCAACAAGATGTTGACCCAAGAGTCATTTAATTTCATGAGCGCGAGAAGTACATCTGCCCTAAAACCTTTGCAAAGACCGTAAACAGACCCTCGCGCAAATTGTCTAAAAACGACTCAAATATAGGTTTTAATAACAAAAGGATAGGGAGATTAATCTATAGGAGCCTACGAAACAAATCGAAGTCTCATATGATCTCGATCAAAGTGATCGAGGTCCATGAGAGCTCTGATTCTGAGATCGAGAAATTCTTGACAAGGGAAGACCCAAGCTACCTTAAACCGGATCTAAGGCAGACCTACGATTTCGTAGACAATTTTCCATCTTTCCTGAAACATAGCGAAGGTTTTCTAAGGATCAAACTCAGTAAAGAACCCACAGACGAAAGTGGTAGAATTTTGACACATGGCCATGGGTTTCCTCAACCAACGGTTCCAGATCTGCGGTGTGAAGTGTGTTTACATTGGGTAAGCAAATATTACATAGATATCCCTCTCCTTCAAGTGAATATCAAGGCCCTCACAACTCAGATTGACTCATTAACAAATGAAAACCATAGAGTCAATATCAGTGCACAAAGGCAAGGAAAACGCTGGAAGAGAATTGGAAACGTCACAATAAAAAATGATGAGTGTGTCAAAGCAGTGATTAATTATGAGGTTTTATGAGCCAAGTTTAGCATTCAGTTGAAAGGTAAAGATTTGTGTGATTTTGTTGATTTGTTCTTAATTAATATAGATTGAATCGATTTTTTGTTTTTTAAAATAAGACTAGCTACAGAATAAGCAGATTCTGTAGACAGTCTGTTCTCATTTGAAATGTTGAAAAATGTTGGTTAAATGAATATCTAAATTTCTTTATTTTCTTTTTTTCCTTTCAGGATATCGTGCAGCTTATGGATATATAATGATATGGAGCATTTTTGGGGTTATTATCCATTTCTTTGGCTCATTTTGTAAACAGAAACAAAAATTTTTTAATCTTAAGAGATACAGTTTGATATTGAGTGGTTTTATTACCCTCTATTTTTGTAACTAGTAAATCATTTTGGGATTTGATCCTATCCTGGAAGATAGGATGATTAGTTTGCCTGAAATCTTTAAATACTACAACTTTTTGTAATGAAATCATCCTAGCCTGGAGCAGAACATGGATGATTAATTGACAGACTTTAATGGAACAACAATACACATTTCGGCTTTAGCTTCTTATGGATGGTGTCTTCATTTAAAGTTTTGTTTATCCTGATATGATAATAGGTTTTGATAGCTTTAGTATTCATGATTTATTATGTTTTGGTATAATTCCTTTATAAATGTTGTCCATAAGTGATGCTTCAGATATTAACCGCGTGATCATCTATTCAGCTTAAATGACAGGGTTTATCCTTAATTTTTGTTGAAAGATTAAATGCAATGTTATTGCTATCAGTTTTTTCTTAATGTAATTGCTTGAAATCATAAGATCACAGTAACTATTTGTATCACTCTTTCTGTTATTAAAACTCAACTGGCAACACAATTGTTTTTCATTTATTCATAACAGATTTAAGGTTCATTGCAGGTTTCCCTCCTGGACAAGGTGGTTATATGTTCTCTGATAGTACAGATGTTTGGATGCATATCATTAGTTCGCTAACAGGTTAGCTCATTTTTATTTTTCTATTATTTGTTTATCACTGAAATTCGAATGTATGGTTTGGCTTTTGACTATCCATACATTTCTGTTTCACAACATTTTCTTTTATTAGTATAAGATTTATAGAGAAAAAACCAAAAATATTTTATGTGCTTTATTTATCTGCTTCTTCAAAGAAGTCATTTTTCACATTGAGTTTCGTAAGTTTAGATTAAAACTTGCAGTGTGTATATCATGTATATAAATATAAAAAGTATAAGTATATCTTCTATTTAAATATACCTACAATAGTTATGTATGTACATATTTATATATAGTAATTTGTAATTAGTTGTTTATTTCATTTATTTTATTTGTTTCTTTAGAACCCTTTGATTGGCTAACAAAGCCATTAAACCCATTAGAACGAGTTACACCAAACGACTTGGGTTATTTAGACAACCCTAAACTGGACTCGTTCTTCCAATTGACGGACAATCATTTTCTCCCATCAACAAATGGCGCTAGAAGGAGGGACTGAATACAATTGATGGCACGTGGAAGTCTCAAGACTCTTCCCCTAGACACTCGGTCCCCTATAGTAACAAGGAGTCATTCTGACAACAACGTTACCTCTCAAACAACAACTACCTCAAACGAAAATCTTCAAATTACCGTTGAGCCAGTAACACCAAACCCTCAAGGATATGACATACAATAAATTGTTCGCCAGTCACTTTTAAGGACAGACGGTGCTTTGGCCCATATTAGACAACCTAGTTGGCCACTGAATCAACCTCTAGATTTCTCTGATATCAGAGAGCAACTTGAAGGCACTGGTCTGCTCCTAAATTCCTCAGATCCTGATCCTACCCCTACTCTTGCAGTTAGAGGATCTAGTATCCCACCTTCACCACCTCATTCATCTCCTTCCTCTTTAGGAGGGGAGTCATATGACGAAGGAATTTTTTCATCTGAAGCATCTCAGCCTTCGACACCACCTACACCCATGGAAAATCAAAACAATCCCGCCAAACCTTGGCTCGACCAAGACGTTGTGGCCATACCTGGACCCCAACACCCTTTACCTAAACACCCAAAGAAGTGGATACCTAAATTCGATCCAGACTCTAAGCAAATCATCGAGGATCACATAAAGAAATTCATGCTAGCCATTAGACTCCGAAGTATAGAACATGCAGATGTAGTATGTAGACTCTTTCCTTACACGTTTGAGGGAAATGCCTCTACATGGTATTTTTCCCAACAACCTCACACCATTATATCATGGGACAAATTTGAGTCTTGTTTCCTTGAGAAGTTCAGAGATGATAAATCTCCCAAAGTCTTAGTCATGGAACTCTCCAGCTTAAAGATGAACTCTAAGGAAAAAGTAAAATATTTTAACCAAAGGTTCCTCATGTTAAAAGATCAAATCCCCATTGATTCAATGCCCGCAAAAAATCTCATTGTGGCATATTACACCAAATACCTACACCAGAATGTAGCAATTTGGGTTAAAAGGTCTAAGAAGGCAACATTACTGGAAGACTTCGAGGAGGAAATCCAAATCAAAAAATATATTTTGAGCCTAAAATATAATCTTAGTAATGAGGCAGAGATAACCCCATCTTCTAAGAAGAAAATAGAAATTCTTCCTAGACCTCCCCAAACCAAAACTCAATCAGAGAGCTCAGATTTGGAAAGTTTACAAAAGGTCGTCCAGAAATTATCAAATCAATTCGTAGACTTGAGGAGATTAGTTGAGGAAGCATCTTCAAGCAAAGGAACTTACAAACCTCCTTTTAGAAAACCTTTCCCTTCAAATCGACCAAACCCAACCCCTGAAGGTCTGAATTTTTAAAGCTTACAATACACTATATATACTATCCTCGAAGCACACGATAACTTAGCTCCCCCTGAGAATTCTCAAGATGTGGTTGAAGAAGAAACAATCAAAGAAGAGGAATCGTCTCCCAATATCTTTGGGCATTTTTCTGACAGTATTTTTCAAGCCAATTTTGAAACTGTCCATCCTTACAATACTAGAAGAAAAACTCAGAGTAAACCCTCTTCTGAAATAGGTACTAATGCGCCTTAGAAACAATTTAAACAAACTGAAACAAAATAGAATTCAGCAGCCCCGACTTTAGAATATGATTTGATTGAATACCTAAAGAAACTTAGAGATAATATTTCTGTTTACAAACTTTTGAAATTTCCTTTTCTTCTACAGAAAATGCTTCAAAACATTGCAGAAAACAGTAATAACAACAATCTGAATAGTAAGAAAATTGTAGAAATCAGTCCTAAAACACCTCAAAAGGTTCCTACTAAAACAATACTTGAACCCTCAGATAAAAGATACCTCACTGAAAAAACTATATCAAATGTAGATAAAGTAATTTCAGGGACAACGACTAAAAATCAACAAAGTTTTGTTGTTAATACTTGCAAAAATGTCCCACCTTTTTTATTAGCTTTTGAAATTTTCAATAGAAATGTAGATAACTTCATGGTAGATTTCGGTGCATCATCAAATGTGATGCCTTTGTCTGTCTACCAAAAAATCAATGTTGAAGTTCAACCTTCCAGTCTTAAAATCATTCAGCTCGATCAGAGGAATGTTAAGGTAATTGGTGAATTAAAAAATGTACTTGTTAGGCTATCCTATAATCCTAAGGTTCACCAGATTATTGATATCATTGTTGTTGACATCCCTGAAGTGTACAGTTTATTTTTAAGCAGGGATTGGTACGGACATTTGCATGGATACTTTGCAACAGACTGGTCTCATTTGTGGCTACCAGAGAATGGAAAGCCAAGCAGAATTAGGATTAATCATGAGTGTTACCTCAAGCACACCGTGACCGATTTAAATGACGCTAATGAACCATTTACTGCTTCCACTAATTCACTCGAAATACAGGGAATGGACACATTTTTCGGTAAATTCATGGCAGAAACTTCCATCATCACTAATTCGGAACAATAGTCAGAACTCATGACATGCACAAAGTCAAAAACTCTACCTAATGTGCCAAACACGACCGATGAAGCTCAGATATGGTCTCTCTACTTCGATGGATCCAAATATAAAGAAGGAGCAGGTGCAGGATGTGTACTCATTGACTCGGTAGGTAATAAAACTTTGATCGCTTGCCGATTAGAATTTGAATGTATAAACAACATCGCCAGATACGAGACACTTCTGCAAGGACTGAAGAAAGCAGTAGATATGAATGTACAGAACTTAATGGTATTCGGTGATTCAAAAATTATGGTCAGATAGGTAAGAAATTCCATACATTGCCTATCACTACACCTAAAAATTTATCAAGCCAAGGTATGGAATCTAATGCACAAATTTTATGCATTTAACATTAAGTCCATTCCAAGATTAAACAATTCTGACGCTGATTTGTTATCTAATGTCACTTCCAAACTTTTTCCCGCAGAAGGTCTTTCTCCAGATGCATCCAGACAACGTCACTAAATTGATATTGTTCGATGATAATCAACATATCATTAGTTTTTTTCACATGGAGGACACTTTCCGAGGTACAATTATCGATGAAGGCACCCACGATGAAGATCTCCACAATTTCACGGTAATATCGGACTTGAGGTATCCTGAATCAACATCAGATTTGGTAAATTATATCCCTAGATCCGTGGTAAGGTTAGAAATTTTTTATGATTTGCATGACAAATTCAGGAAATCAGTAAATTGTAAAACAAACAATTCTTCCTTGACCCATGAATAAAGTAAATATAGGGACTAAAGATAATCCACAATGTATTAATCTGGGAATGGGATGTTCCGAGCAAGAAAGGTCAACCTTTATAAAACTGTTTAAAGAATTCAAGGATGTATTTTCTTGGACATATGATGATTTAAAAACTTTTGACCCTAACATTATACAACACATCATCCCCATGAAACCCTAGACTCAACCTTTTCAGTAGAAGCTGAGAAAGATGCACCCTAAGCTCGAACCCACGGTCAAGAAAGAACTAAACAAACTATTGAATGCAAAGATAATATTCCCAGTAAGACACACACAATGGGTATTTAATCTTGTCCCTGTAAGGAAGAAAAGTGGTGAAATTTGACTTTGTGTCTATTTTAGAAACTTAAACTGAGCGTCTAACAAAGACAATTATCCTATTCCTCCAATGGAACAAATTCTCTAGCAGGTATCTGGTTCTGAAATATTGTCACTACTAGATGGTTTTTCAAGGTACAACCAGGTCCTCATGTCTCCCCCAGATCAGTTGAAAACCACTTTCCGTACCCCATGGGGTACTTACGCCTACAGAAAAATGCCTTTTGGGCTTATAAATGTCCGGGCCACTTTCTAGAGAGCAATGGATATTTCTTTTCATTGGCTCATCAATCAATCTGTAGTGGTCTATCTTGATGACGTTATTGTTTTCTCCAAAAATAAGAAAGATCACTTATCCCATCTTAGGTTTGTCCTACAACGATGCTGCAAGTACGACATATCTCTAAATCCTAAGAAGTCTATCTTTGTAGTGGAACAAGGTAAAATTATCGGATTCATAGTATCCAGTGATGGGATGATCATCAATCCTGAAAGAACTCAAGCCATTGCCAAACTTCCTCCCCCCTCCTCTAAAAAATCCATGCAATATTTTCTAGGTCAAATAAATTTTGTCAAAAGGTTTGTCCCGAGTTTTTCGAAAATGGTAAGGCCATTTCAAAACTTAATCAAAAAGGATGTTCAATATAATTGGGGACCACAGGAGAATCAAGCTTTTGACTCCATCAAAAAATCCATAGTGGAGGTTCCCTCCCTAATTGATCTAAAAATGAAGAAGACTTGTATTCTTGAAATTATTTGCAAGATTTAATTCATGTGTTAAAATGAAAATGGATCAATTTTGCAACACAACTTTTATAGAAATTACTCATTCAAGATGCATATAAACAACAACAATAAACAGTGAATAGAAAACACATAACACAACAAATGATAAAGGAGTTCACCCCTCTCTTGGGCTACATCTCCTAGTCCAGCTTCCAATGGATCTTTTGTATTATTTTCTCAAAATGCTCAAATATGTGCTTTACAATGCTCAAAATTCCAATAGATGGCTCCAATGGCTTTAGAACGTCCAAAAACCCCTAGCTGGGCTTTTTCGACACTTCGTTTGGCCAAAAATTGAAGAAGATAGGCTTCCTAGAAGTTCCCCTTCAAACTTGTTGTCTCTAGATCGCCAAAATGCACCCTTTCCTCCTCAACCTATCCCCCATGCCCATAAATGTGGAAAAACCCAACACCGGTAGAAACTGTAGGACGGTTACGCACTAGCCCTTAACCGCCAAGGCCCACGGGCACATGGGCCACCACATGACCTCGCGCACATATAAAAGGGGCCAAGTCCAAATCAAATGACAACGGTGAGGCACATGCCGGTGGTTCTATGCACAAACACATGTGACCGGGCTCATGCAAAAAGGGCTATGGTTAAAACATGTCGCGCACCCATGGTTATATTGCAATGTATATGACCGGGGGTCGGGTCTAAGCCCAGGCCCGGACCGCGCCCCATACAACAACTATTACAATTTAAATATAATGTTTCACATATATATAATAAGAACTACATGTGGGCACACCGGTTGGGCGACCCTTCCCAAGGCTTTACCCCTGCCCGGAGGTCGCGGGGTCAAATCTGGACAACAAAATAAATTTTAAACCACTATCCAGGTGACACATGGTGGCCATTGATTGGGCCACATGTTTCCATCCCATTCACCGCAAACAAGCCATGTCATATGCCAACTTTCCACATGACTGCATGCCATGTGTCATACGACCCTGCCACATGTCGTATGGTCTTCCACGTCAGCATCCGTACGGACTGTACGGACTGTACAGTTAGCACATTGTTTTTGCTTTTTTGTCGTTTTGAACAGAATGTGATATCTCTCTCATACGATGTCCATTTCAACCCAAATGAGTTGCGTTGGGTTCATGACAACGAGACCCATGCTCCTGTTCTATTTGAAGTGATTCCAAGAACTTTGAATTTTGAGCAAAATTTGATCCCTCGGATCACACCTCCCCATTAGAAAGCTTTTGGACCTCCAAAAGACTATTTTCAGTCTATCTGAAGATGAGGGTATAGCTCCCTCGCCTTTCCAACCTCAATCCACTTATCTTTGCTTGGATTTGTGCCTTTAAGACCAACTCGAAGATATTCCACATTTCCTCGTTTTGAAGTTCTCATTCTCATGTCAAGGATTGTGTCTTCATGCAGTTCTATAAGATATTCTAGGGAAAAATCATCTATAGAAGGAATCTAAACATGCTCTCCTTGATCATCAATCAAAGGAGGCTCATACAATTTCAAATTCTCAACATTAACAATTGCATACATTTGCATATAAGGAAGCAAATATAAACGGAAGACATTGTTACCAATCTTGTCAAGAATCTTGAAAGGACCATATCGAATTGGTTTTAGTTTTTTACCTTCTCCTTTAAGCATCTCCTTACTAATGTAAAGCCAAGATTCATCTCCAACTTGGAAACTGTGATCAACAAGATGCTTGTCATGTCTTGTCTTGTACTTGGTTTGACTCTTTTCCAACTGCTCTTATACCATTTGATGTATCGACTGAATTTGTTCAATGAACTTTTCTGCCCTATCAATGTCATATTGACCATCAATAGAAATATCCTTCCCAAAGATAAAATCTAAAGGAGATTTGGGCAAATAGCCAAAACATGCTTCAAATGGCGATGTTTGAGTTGAAGAGTGCTTAGCTCAATTGTAAGTATGTTGAATGTAGTGTAAATGCTCATCCCAAAGTTTAGGATGCTTGCTACAATAACCACAAAGAAGATGCACCACTATTCTATTTACCACTTCTGTCTGACCATCAGTTTGCGGATGAAAAGTTGTGCTCTTTTTCAGTTTGGTGTCCATGAGTGCCCATAGACTCGACCAAAAACTTCCAATAAATCGAGAATCCCGATCAGAAATAATGGATTTAAGCAATCCAAAATGTACTCAAACATTTTGAAAGAACATTTGTGCAGTTTGCTCAGCTATAACCTGCTTCTTACAAGGCATCAAAATACACATTTTTCTAAATTAATCAACCACAACATAAAGATAATCATGATTTCGTTTAGACATAGGTAGACCTCCTACAAAGTCCATAGAAATACTTTCCCAAGGACGAGAAGGAACCATAAGTGGAGTATACGAACCCAACTTTCGATTGCTAGGTTTTCTTGTGGCACATAACGAACATCCTCGAACATATCTTGAAACACTTTCATTCATTTTAGGCCAATAGCAGTACCGTTACAAATTAGCCACTATCTTGCCTACACCAAAGTGACCAACAATAAGAGAAGAATGGGCTTCTCTTATTATGTTGATTCTTTCACCCTGTGGAATACATATTTTGCCAAGATGATACAAAAGATTATCATGCACATGGTAATCCAATTCCTCAACATGGTTAGAATGACACAAAGTCTCATATACTTCTTTAAAATCAGTATCTAAAGCATATTGCTCAACATAACTCTCATGCATGATAGGAC
>ML789139.1:562174-584796 GCA_009831015.1 Picea engelmannii | reverse complement strand
TTGAGTAAAGATTTGCACATTTTTTCCTTTAGCTTGTCTAAAATTTTGCCAATCCATAGTAGCTTTTTGCATATATGCCAATGGGTAAAATTGTCTTTTAATTGCAACAATAAAATCATTCCAAGAGGTTAAAATTTTACCATTTTTCTTCATGTCCTCTTGAGTCTTGGCTTCCCACCAAATGAGTGCTGCACTATCCAATCTTAAAGAAGCAAGTTGAATCTTAGTTTCATCATCTTGAATTTTTTGTATCCTACAGTACACCTCAATCTGACGAATCCAATTATCTAATTTCTCAGCATTTACCTCTCCATTGTACATTGGCAGTTCGAATTTAATATCAATCTTTAACAACGGAATTTGTGAAGGAGTTTTACCATGTCCTTTTGGAGAATTTGGAAGAGGTCTTGAACTGGTAGAAGAAGAAGAATAAGATGGAGGTGAGGGTGGTGGAGAAGCACCATTCCCTCCATTTTTAGTTGGAGTTTTATCACCACTGTCTCCCTTGTGCTTTGAAGGGTTGGAACCTTCACCTTGCAACCTTGTATTCCTTTCTTCCATCAAGAGTTTCATCATTTCTCTCATTTCCATGAAATCCTTTTTGAGATCTTCATCTTCTGTAGGAATATGTTCATGACTCTCTTCATGAGCCATACTTGGTGAATGCCTCCTTGAAACTTGCGGTGATGATATAATATTCCTTATTGAAGGATGAGATCTTGGCTCTACAAGTTGACCTTCTCCTCTTGTGAGCATCATAAAACAAAACACTTGCAAATAATCAAGTCTTCAAAAACCTATGCTCTGATACCAACTTGATCTAAAAATGAAGAAGACTTGTATTCTTGAAATTATTTGCAAGATTTAATTCATGTGTTAAAATGCAAATGGATCAATTTTGCAACACAAATTTTATAGAAATTACTCATTCAATATGCATATAAATAGCAGCAATAAACAGTGAACATAAAACACATAACACAACAAATGATAAAGGAGTTCACCCCTCTCTTGGGCTACATCTCTTAGTCTAGCTTCCAATGGATCTTTTATATTATTTTCTCAAAGTGATCAAATATGTTCTTTACAATGCTCAAAATTCAAAATAGATGGCTCCAATGGCTTCAGAACGTCCAAAAACCCGTAGCTGGGCTTTTTTGGCACTTCGTTTGGCCAAAAATTGAAGAAGATAGGCTTCCTGGAAGTTCCCCTTCAAACTTGTTGTCTCTGGATCGCCAAAATGCACCCTTTCCTCCTCAACCTAGGCCCCATGCGCATAAATGTGGAAAAACCCAACACCAAGCGCAACCGCACAACTGGTACAAAATGTAGGATGGTTACGTGCTAGCCCTTAACCACCAAGGCCCACGGGCACATGGGCCACCACATGACCTCACACACATATAAAAGGGGCCAAGTCCAAATCAAATGACAACGGTCGAGTGCATGCTGGTGGTTCTATGCACAAACACATGTGACCGGGCTCATACAAAAAGGGCTATGGTTAAAACATGCCACGAGCCCGTGGTTATATTGCAATGTATACGATCGGGGGTCAGGGCTAAGCCCTGGCCCGGACCGTGCCCCATACAACAACTATTACAATTTAAATATAATGTTTCACATATATATAATAAGAACTACATGTGGGCGCGCCGGTTGGGCGGCCCTTCCGAAGGCTTTACCCCTGCCCAGAGGTCACGGGGTCGAATCCGGCCAACAGAATAAATTTTAAAACCACTATCCAGGTGACACGTTGCGACCATTGATTGGGCCACGTGTCACCATCCCATTCGCTGCAAACAAGCCACGTCATATGCCAACTGTCCACACAACTGCCTGCCACGTGTCGTACGGTCTGCCACGTCAGCATCCGTATAGACTGTACAGTCAACACATTTGTTTTGTCTGTTTATCGTTTTTAATAGAACGTGATATATCTCTCATATGACGTCCATTTGAACCCAAACGAGTTGTTTTGGGTTCGTGACAACGAGGCCTACACTCCTGTTCGATTTGAAGTGATTCCAAGAACTTTGAATTTTGAACAAAATTTGATCCCCTGGATCACTAATGAGCCCTGATTTTTCACAAGATTTCACTCTTTATATGTTTGCCTCTGATCGATCTTATGCCGTTGTGCTGAACCAAAAGAATGTTGAAAACAATGAAATCCCCATTGCCTTTATGAGCTCAGCCTTCAAGGGAGCAGTGATTAATTACCCGGCTGTAGATCAATAGGCTTACATTATTTTTAAAGCAGTAAAACATTTTTGATCATATCCACTGAAATCCAGAACTAAATTCATCGTGCCTTACCCTGCTGTCAGAAATTTGTTAGTACAAAAGGAACTAGGTGAAAAATGGGCAAACTGGATGACATCATTACAACAGTATCAACTCAAAATTTCCCCTGTGCAAATTGTCAGAGGCCAAGGTCTATGTAAATTAGTGGTTGATTTAGTTGAAGAGCAGCAGAGTCAAATTAATGTTTTAACTGAAAATCAACATAATCAAAGTCAAATCTATTGTGCAAAAGATGTTCCTAATTCGTGGTTTGATGACAATAAGTTTTATCTAACACATGGTTCTTCTCCTCTCCATCTCGATCCAAAAAAAAGAAGAGCATTAAGACTAAAATCTTCACCTTTCCAGCTAGTAAATGATGTATTATTCCATAAAAAATTTGATGACGTCCTTATGCGTTGTCTGGAAAGAGATGAAGCAAATAAAGTTTTATATGAACTGCATACAAGAGAAGTTGGTGGGCACTTTGGTGGAGACACTACTGCTCACAAAGTATTAAGAGCTAGGTACTATTGGCCCACATTATTCAAAGATGCCCATACATTATGCCATAAATGCATAATCTGCCAAAAGGCTTCTGGACAAGTACATAAAGCAACATTTCCTTTGCACCCTGTTTCGGTAGATTTTCCTTTTCAGCAATGGGGTCTTGACATCATTGGGCCTATCAACCCCACTTCCTCGCAGAAACATAAATACATCATTACAACGACGAACTATTTTACCAGATGGTCCGACGCTGCACCATTGAAAGTGGTAAACACCAGTCATGTAATATCTTTCCTTAATTCAAACATCATTACTCGATTTAGTATTCCTGAATGTTTGGTCTTCAATAATTCTTCCTATTTTTCATCCCTCGATATGAGTGCCTTTTCTTTAGAAAAAGGGATAAAACTGAAACATTCTGCCAGATATTACCCCCAAGGAAATGGTTTAGCAGAATCAACAAACAAAAACCTGATCAAAATCATCAAGAGGACAGTTTTTGAAAACCACAAAACCTGGCACAACGTAATTTTTAATGCAATCTGGGCTGATAGGGTGACTTCAAAAATCGTTGTTGGTAATTCCCCCTTCTTTCTCGTCTACGGAAGAGAAGCAATTCTCCCTACTCATGTCTTTCTTCCCTCGCTGCAATTATCACCGAAAGTTCAGGAAGAGGATTGTCCTCCTCTTGAAAGTCTCATTAACGCTTTGTTGAAATTAGAGGAAGTGAGAACACGAGAAAAATAAGGAATGGATCAACATCAACACATTGTTAAAAGCTGGTTCGATTCAATTTATGCCTCTGATAGGAATTTCGAGGTGGGAGATTTGGTTCTCAAATGGGATAAACCTCATGAAGGAAAAGGGGAACATACCAAGTTCCAGAACCTATGGTTGGGACCCTTCTTAATCATTGAAAAGCTAGGTCCTACCTCTTTTGGCTTACAGAATTTAGAGGGATATCCAGACACCTTCCCGGTGAACGACCAAGCTCTCAAAAGGTATTTCTCATGACGAGTCTCAGATGCATCTTTTGTACATATTTTTTTTGTTTTGTTTTCTGGTTTTTGTTTCTGCTTCAATTTTTTTTTTTTTTTTATTTCTTTCCAGTTAAAACATGACTGTATCACAGTTTAGTTCAAGGAGGGAAACTATAATGCCTCATCTTAGACAACATTCAAGGTCTTTCAGAGCATTAATTGTTGTAATTTTCCTGAAACTTGGACTAGCTAAAGAAGTTTCTCTGTTCAGAATAGATTTCATGGTTTCACTTTATAATTATGAGAAGACACAAGTATCATTAAAAGCTCTTTACATTGTCCCTTATTTTAAATAAAAAAACTCAAGGATGCCTTCCTGTCCTCGAAAATTTAGTTTCATTAGTAAACTATTTTCAGATTATAATGAAGGTTATCAAGCAAAAAATTAAATTCTGGAAAATAACAAGTGTTGTAAAAACCAGAATTTTCAACATCACCCCGCTCTTTTGAATATCTTTAAATTTATATCAGATTGTGAATAATTTCTCCAGAGTTGTGGGAAGTGTTTGTAAACCCGCCAAGATGTTGAACAAGTCTGCTGGCAGTGGGTAAATGCATGCATGATTCCAAGACAAATTCACCGGGGTACTGAACAAGCCTACTGGCAGCGAAGCAATGTCGGGTTCAAGAAAATTCTCAAGTATAAATTTTGATATTGGTCATAAGCATCCTTCATTTTGAATTGAAATTTATTGGACAGGGTAGAGGCATCATAGTGGGCTAATTGACATCCATTTTGAGGCTATCGACGCCTGCTGGTAGCAATGGCCCTGTTGACAGTATCAGAGCCATTGACTTGAACATCGTTGCTCTCATTTTTAAAATTTGTCACCGGATTTCATTTGAACATAAAGATGTCTGAAGCTGGACCGTGTAATGATTGTCAAGATGCTTGATGTCCTTCAGTTGTTATTTGGTCTGTAATCATTATAAATAGTCCTAACACGAACTCGTTGATGATGCAAAGATAATTTCTTCTTCCAGTAAGTCGCCATTGTTGGTAGCCCCACAGTATTTTCACCTCTCAAAGAAACGAATAATAAATTTTGTAGAAGCCTCCGCTTCATCACATGAACATTGCTACTTGAAAGTTGATTTTTGGGCTATAAAAGGGTTTTTATTTTGATTATTCCTAGTTCTTGTTTTCATGCTTTGTTCATGACTGAAAGAATGAACGAAGCATTGAAACTTGTGAATTTATTACAATTGAATTTAAGGCTTATTTCCCTAGGAGAATAAATGTTCTTACAAATCCTTTTAGGAATGATATTTTTCTTTAAGGCTTATCTCATGTCAATAAAATAGTTGTTTTAAAGTTGCTCATTGTTATAAGGTATACTCTGAACCTTTGAATGATACACCAAGAATTGATTGATGTTAGGCTATGAGATTGTTTCATGTATAATTCTTGGTAAATATTTTTTATGGTTGCTATGCTTTGATTTGTCAAGCACCTCTTTTCCTAACCTTAAAATGATCAACTCCACCCTTTACACAATGATGATACTAAAATGCATCTAGTTGTATTATGTACTCTATTTAAGGTGGCATTTTGACTCGATAGGCCCATCATTCCTAGTTAAAGTCTTGGGTTTCGTATGTACTCTTGGCATTCATTTTGCAAAACACCTGATTTTCATGGTATGAATTCCCTCATACTTTTATTATGGTCGTGTTAGGGTATTGATGAGTTTTATCCCTTTGGTTCTTGCTCTAGTTTCCTCTATTTTTGAAACCCTTCATACTCGCAGTGAGCTCTGTCTGCCTTCATGACTGCTTGTCTAGACCCTAATGGCCCCTGTCATCCGTGTCGAACCAAACAACCTCCAAACCCTGCTTCTATATGATGATGCGAGAGAAGACCTTAAAAATCAGGGTTGGGTTACGTTTCTTGAGAATTTTTAGGGTTACAATCTGCAAGTAGCCCAAGAGTTTTCCCTCACGTTCGATGGATGCCGAGCCAATATAGGTGATGTCCAATTAGAAATCACTGAGGAATTTTTGAGCAAGGCGACGAGCCTTCCCCTTACCGGGAAAAAATGGTTTAAGAATTCCAAGTTGGACGAAGTGTCGTGGGTTGTGTTCTTCACCTCTCGAAAATTTTAGTGTTGGAACAAAGGTATGTTGATTTCTCTCTTGAAAGATAAATGGCATGGTTTATTAGCTGTGTTGAGGCAATTCGTCACCTGTGAGGGATGTTATGGGCTTGTTTTTCTTTACCATATAAGTTCGTTAATCGCTTCATTGGTTTTCAGTTAAATATGTTGTTTTATTTATTGAGGAGTTTATATAAAATGGCTAAAAGATATAAAAGGAAGAGTGTGAATTCCAGTTTATTCCACCATGGGTTAGTTAGGTTATTGTTAGTCTATCATTTGGAATTATAGGGTGATGATTGGGATACCTTCCTGACTTGCAATGACTTCGCCACAATTAATCCTATAGAGCTGTCTGTGATTGATAAACCTATGTTGGAAAACCCCCCTGATCTTTAAGGTGACAGACCAGTGCCTGTATGCCTAGAACCCTGTGTTAAGGCTATGTCTGATGAGCCTATGTATAAGAAACAAGATGCTGACCCAAGATTCATTGAATTTTATGAGCGCGAGAAGTACTTCTGCTCTAACACCTTTGCAAAGACCGTAAATAGACCCTCATGCAAACTGTCTAAAAATGACTTGGATACAGGTTTTAATAACAAAAGGGCAGGGAGATTAATCTATAGGAGCCTACGAAACAAATCAAAGTCTCATATGATCTCAATCAAATCGATCGAGGTCCATGAGAGCTCTGATTCTGAGATCGATAAATTCTTGGCGAGGGAAGACCCAAGTTACCTTAAACCAGATCTCAGCTAGACCTATGATTTCGTAGACAATCTGCCACCGTGCCTGAAACATAGCGAAGATTTTCCAAGGATCAAACTCGGTAAAGAACCCACAGACGACAGTGGTAGCATTTTGACACATGACCATGGGTTTCCTCAACCAACTGTTCCAGATCTGCGGTGCGAAGTGAAGTGTGTCTCATTGGGTAAGAAAATATTATATAGATATCCCTCTCCTTCAAGCGAAGATCAAGTCCCTCATAGCTCAGATTGACTCGTTAACAAATGAAAACCATAGATTCAAGACCAGTGCACAAAGGCAAGTAAAACGATTGAAGAGAATAAGAAATGTCATAATAAAAAATGTTGAGTGTGTCAAAACAATGATTAATTCTGAGGTTTTATGAGCCGAATTTAGCATTCAATTGAAAGGTAAAGATTTGTGGGATTTTGTTGATTTGTTCTTAATTAATATAGATTGAATCGGTTTTCTTCTATTTAAAATAAGACTAGCTACGTAATTAGCAGATTCTGTAGCCAGTCTGTTCTCATTTGAAATGTTGAAAAATGTTGGTTAAATGAATAGCTAAATTTCTTTATTTTCATTTTTCCTTTCAGGATATCATGCAGCTTGTGGAGATATAATGATATGGAGCATTTTTGGGGTTATTATCCATTTATTTGGATCATTTTGTAAATAGAAACAAACTTCTTTTAATCTTAAGAGATACAGTTTGATATTGAGTGGTTTTATTACCCTCTATTTTTGTAACTAGTAAATCATTTTGGGATTTGATCCTATCCTAGAAGATAGGATGCTTAGTTTCCCTGAACTCTTTAAATACTACAACTTTTTGTAATGAAATCATCCGAGCCTGGGGCAGAAGATGGATGATTAATTGACAAACTTTAATGGAACAACAATACACATTTTTTCTTCATCTTCTTGTGGATTGTGTCTTCATTTAAAGTTTTGTTTTTCCTGATATAATAATAGGTTTTGATAGCTTTAGTCTTCATGATTTATTATGTTTTGGGATAATTACTTTATAAATGGTGTCCATAAGTGATGCTTCATATATTAACCCCGTGATCATCTATTCATCTTAAATGATAGGATTTCTCCTTAATTTTTGTTGAAAGATTAAATGCAATGTTATTGCTATCATATTTTTCTTAATGCAATTGCTTGCAATCATAAGATCACAATAACTATTTGTATCACTCTTTTTGCTATTAAAACTCAACTGCCAACACAATTGTTCTGCATTTATTCAGAACAGATTTAAGGTTCATTGTAGGTTTCTCTCCTCGCCAAGGTGGTTAGATGTTCTCTGATCGTACAAATGTTTGGATGCATATCATTAGTTCGCTAATAAGTTAGCTCATTTATATTTTTCTGTTATTTGTTTATCACTAAAATTCGAATGTATGGTTTGGATTTTGACTATCCATACGTTTCTATTTCACAGCATTTTCTTTTATTAGTTTAAGATTTATAAAGAAAAACCCAAAAATATTTTATGTGCTTTCTTTATCTGCTTATTCAAAACAATCATTTTTCACATTGAGTTTCGTAAGTTTAGATTAAAACTTGCAGTGTGTATATCATGTATATAAAAAGTATAAGTATATCTGCTATTTAAGTATACCTACAATAGTTATGTATGTACATATTTATATATAGATTTGTAATTAGTTATTTATTTCATTTATTTTATTTGTTTCTTTAGAACCCTTAGATTGGCTAATGGAGCCATTAAACTCGTCAGAATGAGTTACACCAAACAACTTGGGTTATTTAGACAACCCCGGACCAGACTCGTTCTTCCAATTAATGAACGGTCATTTTCACCCGTCAACAGGTGGGTAGCGCTAAGCTTCCCCTTCCTTATTTTTTCACCAAGGTGTTATTTCCTATGCTAAAAAAACACCAAATTAACTCAAATAAAAGGTATTTTAAGAATCTTTTTGCAATTTTTTATGGAAATAGACAACACTAACTTAACTCCTAACCTGATCAACTAACACATTAATCCAACTTAGACTGTTGGATTAATTATTACTCTAACCTAACTAATTTGGCCAATATTACATTGTTTGACCAAATTTATTCACTAACCTATCTAATTTGGCCGAGATTAAATTGTTTGACCAAATTTATTCACTAACCTATCAACATAAATTTAAAATTTTTGATCATGATTATACAGTATGAGTCAAACCAAGTTTATTTTCATGGGGTTTTATATTTTCTCTTTTTATTTTTATTTTTATTTTTATACCCTCTTTTCATTTTTATATTTTTATTCTTTCTTTTTCTTTTTCTTTTTCTTTTCTTTTGTTTTTCTTTTCTTTTGTAAATCATTTGCAGAGTAAAATATTATTTACAACACAATATGACTAGAGGAACAAATTCTGATCACCGGGTGATATTATAAAATATAGGGTTATAACAGTGGATCCACTTTGGGATGGTGCTCTCCTTGTGAGGTGCCAAGAACCATATACCTGCTGCCTTGAATCTTCTTCTCCAATACTTTTCTACATTCTGAATGTTTTATTATATATGTAACTCTAGTGATCCTGATAAGGGGCTTAGGGCCTTCTCTCTGGGATTCAACCACTGATGAAAATCACCCACTCCTGACATAAAAAGTAAAACGATATTTACAGTGAAATGAGTGAGAAAAATAGTCATTCTTGTGAAACATAGTGCTTGAACATTCTGCCATTGATGGGTCTTCCAGGAAGATCTGATCCGTCCATATCTTTGATAAAAAATGCATTGCTTCCTCTATAGGCATGTATTATGAATGGGCCTTTCCATAAATTGTCAAATTTTCCATGTTTTCCCTTTTCTTCATTCCTTGAATCCCACTTCAGTACTTCATCTCCTAACTGGAAATCATTAGCCTTGGTCCTTCTGTCATAGATTCTCTTGATATTCTCTTGAATCAACTGAGTTTGGTTATAAACCTATTCTTTGTATTATTGCAGCTATATTGTTTGATTGATTCCTCTTTGGGTGTCATTTGGTTTTCCTGCAATAACTTCATGACATGAACATCCAAAGAAGTAGGAAAGACAACATCCATTCAATAGACCAATTGATATGGAGACATATCAATTGACCTCTTTGTAGTAAGTCTATCTCCCAAAGTGCATGTACCAACTTGTTGTGCCATGATTTTTTGTTGTCCTGCAACATCTTCTTAGTAATGTTGACCAAAATCATATTTGAAGACTTTGCTAATCCATTTCCCTGAGGGTAATAGGTTTTAGAGTTTCCTAAGGTGATCTAATACTTGCTGCAAAACTCTATCATATTTTTTGATTTGAATGTTGTTGCATTGTCAGTGATAATTTTCCTGGGGCATCCAAATCTAGAAAGAATGTTAGTTTCCAAAATTTTTATAATCACATCATTAGTGGCTTGCCTGGTGGGTACAACTTCAATCTACTTGGTGAAATAATCAGTGGTTGTAAGAATCCACTTGTGTTGGCCTAATGAAGGTGGATGGATTTCTCCAATGAAATCCAAACCCCACTATTGAAATGGAGCTTCAACTGAAATTGTCTTCAAGGGTAAAGGAAGAAGTTTCCTTTCTCCTTCAAAATTTTGGCATTTGTGACAGGAGGTCACTTTCTTGTAGACATATGCAAACAAATTTGGCTAGTAGAAACCATCTCTAAGAATTTTATTAGCCGTGGTATGCCAATTCAAATGTCCACCACAATATCCTTCATGGAATTCCTGCAAAGCTTTATCAGCTTCATCTTTCAATAAACAATTTAGTAGAATACCTCCAACATCTTTCCAATATAGATTGCCATTCAAAATGCAATATTTCATAGATTTAAGTTTAAAAAATATAGCTTTAGTTTTTCTCAAACCAGGAGGAGCTTGTAGATGATGTAAAACAAAAATAAGGTCTGCATACCAGGGAGAGTTTGAGAAAACCACTTTAACTTGTGGAGTCACCTGCTCTTCTTGTTCATCAACTACATCTAGAAAATTTATATTCAAATCATGAAAGTTCAACTTAGCCATCAATTTGGCTAATCCTTGACCCTTCATAATCTTGGTTGGTTTGATCTCAGTATCATACTCAAGGATCATAGCATTCCATTTACCTTTTCTTCCATCTGGATTTTCTTGGGTTAGAATATCCTTCACCACAACATTAGGAACATAAGAAATGATATGTGAGTAGAGAATATATACTCTGAAATATTTAATTGCTTTCATCAAATCAAAAGCATGTTTCTCCATGATGTTTTAATTTAATGCAACATCTCTCAAGGATTTACTGAAGAATGCTATAGGTTGTTCATGGCCTTCACTATTATTCTGTAAAAGGACTGCTACAATGGTATGCTTAGATGCAAAATAAAATAAGAGGAAATCTTTGGTGTAATCAGGACTACTAAGTACAGGGGCTTGTGTCAAGGCATGTTTCGCCTTATCAAAGGAATGATTTGCTTCTGTGCTCCATTTTATTTTTGCATCTTTTTTCAACATATTGGTTATGTTTCTGAGAAGTTCTGCCAATTTAGGGATAAATCTTCTCAAAAAGTTTGTTTTCCCTATGAAAGACTAGAACTATTTTATGTTTCTTGGATGGTCTATTTTTTGAATGGCTTCAATTATTCTAGGATCTATTTTGATTCCATATTTAGATATGATGTTTCCTAACAGTTTACCTTCCTCTAAACCAAACAAGGTTTTCTTGGGATTTAGTGAGATTCCAAATTTTCTTCATTTTTCAAAACCTCTTCTGAGGTCGAGTAAGTGTTCTTCATCTGTTTTTGAAAAGGAAGTTATGTCATCCAGGTATATGGAAATGAATCTTCCAAGTTCATCCACAAAAACAATGTCCATTGCTCTCTGAAATGTGGCCCCAACATTCATTAAACCAAAAGGCATTTTCGCATACATGAAATTTCCCCAAGGTGTAGTGAACTTTGTTTTCTCTTAGTCATCAGGGTGGACTAACACTTGGTTATAGCCATAAAAGACATCTAATAATGAAATTCTACTAGATCCCACTACCTTCTGCAAAATATGATCCATTTTAGGCAAGGGGTAGTATTCTTTAAGTGAGACTTTATTTAGGTTTCTGAAATTAATACAAAGTCTGATTTCTCCACTCTTTTTCCTGGTAGGAACTAAATTGGACATCCATTTTGAAACCCTTAGTGGGACAATGATTTTAGCATCATACATTTTATTTATTTCCTTTTCAATTAGAGGCATTAACTTTGGGTTAATTCTTCTAAGATTCCGTTTGAAAGGATTATGATCTTCTTTTATGGGAATTTTGTGTTGTATAATGCTAGTGTCATAATATTTTAAATCTTCATAGTTCCATGGAAAAACATGTACAAATTCCTTGAACAATTCTATATATTTTTGTTTTTTTATCACGAGGTAAAGATTTTGACAATTTAATCAATTTTGGTTCTTTATCAGTCCCTATATTACATTCCTCAGCATCTTTACCAGTAGGTTCATTTTTTTGTTTTTTATCTACATCATCAAAATCAAACAGTTCTTCCAATGGGACTAACCCTCTAGGCAAAATGTTATCATTTAATTGCAAAAAATATGAATTTTCTTCTTTTTCATTTATTTCTTCTAAATCTATTTTACTTACAGTTTCATTATCACTATCTACATCAATGTTTGCACATTCAAATTCATTTTTGGATTGCAGGAAATCATCAATCTGTTCATCATTACCAAAAACTTGCCAATACCTGATATTGTCTGGGACAACAGGTCTGCATTTCACCTCACCTGTGTACTGGCTATTAGGATGAAATGGTATTTTACAAGTGGTTGTTGATGTAGCCAGTCCATCAACAAGTATGTTTCGGACTTTGGGAATCACCTACAAATCATATTTAGTAAAACATTGCAAAAAATCCAAAGCAACATTTCTATAGGCCCTTAGTCTTGGGTGTTTGGCAGAGTACTCACCTTTGATTTGTTTTATGATAAGTTTATAATCACCTCTTACTTAAATTCTTTTGGCACCAAGATTTTTCAAAAATTTTAGGCCCAACATTAATGCTTCATACTTGGATATATTGTTGGTACACTGAAAATTTAATTTGTAAGAATGGATTTATGAATATCTTTCTTTTGAATTAAACACCCACACTCCAACTCCATATCCCTCTTTACTTACAACACCATCAAAATCTAAACTCCATAGGGGTTCTACTAGTTCATCAGTTTGTATTGTCACTGTTTTATATTCTTTAGGGGTTACTTTACTTTCCTTCAAGTTATACACATCATATTCCAATTGTGCAATTTGACTTTCCATGTCACCATCATTATATAAAATAAAAGAGTCCAAATCAAAATGAACAGAGTATAAAGGGTAGTTATGTGGTTTCTCTTGACTACTGACCATGTATTTCATCAACGTCTCTCTGTACAATCTTCTCTACTGACCAAATAAAGGGATGGTGGCATAGGACATGTCCAGTTGTAGGGTACCCTATAATTTGGCTCCCCATGATCGAGATAACAAAATTCCATACTTTGGAGGAATATCTGCAACAAAAATGTCCATTACCATGCTTTTGGATGGGATTTGTGCCAAGGTAATACATAAGTCTTTGATGAGACATATGCATTTAACTTTTCCTGAATCAAAGGAGTATAAGTCCTTGTAAGTCTTGGTGATATCAAGCCCTAATTTCTCCATCACAACCTTAGGAATAAGGTTGTGAGAAGCACTAGAATTCAGCATGGCATTATGCAATGTCTTATTGTGAATATTTAAATTGATGTAAAAAGGAGGAAAAGAACCACTGTCAGCTTTTCCCTCAACCTCAGGACCAAACAACAACTCTGTTTGATCATCAACAATGTTCATTGTGTTTGTACCCATTCCTGGTTCTATGTTCAAAGATTTTATCACTTTTGATCTGTAAGCATTTTTGTTCATTAATTATGACAAAGGAATAGGTTTAGAAAATTCAATTTCCAAACTGAATGTGGTGGGAGTTCTATTTTGATTGTGAAAATATGATTTCTCAGCCACATTCTTCTTTGTAGTAGGATTGGGATGACTGGTGCAGGAAACCTCAGTTTAAGCTATCTTTGGTATAGAGTCAAATATTCTTTTCATAGGGACCTCTGATTTTTTATTTTCAAGAACTTTATTGGCAAGAGTATCCGAGGTTTTCTTAATTTCAAAAGATTTATTGGTTGGGTTATCATTAGAATTTTTACTTCTCAAGTTGTATTTCCTATGAAATTACATTATTGCGTTTTCAAAAGCTTGTTGTTTTGATTCTTCCTCATCTACTTCAGTTTGTGAAAGGATGAAAAGATCTTGTTTTTCTTAGGTAAGAAATATGGAATCATTGTCATTTATTCCCATACGATTTATGTGAATTTCATCTAATCCCTTGATTGTTTCTTCCCCGTCATCAAATTTTTTTTCTTGAAAAGGTGGCCTAATATTCTAATCGGGACCTCTCTATTCCATTTGGTCTCTAGGTTCTCTTTGTTTGATCTGGGGAGGATTTCTCCTAAAATTGGGATTTCAGATTTGAGGGCTAGGTTGAATCTCTCTAGGTGGGTTCCTATCGTTGATTTCTATTCTTTCCATCATTCTTTCCATAGTTCTAACTAAGGAATCAATTTTGGAATCTACAATGGAAGTGGAAGGTTATTCCTTGATTGTGACTCTCCTTTATGTTCTTTGTCTAGCTCTCCTAGCCAACAGGTTTTCTTCGACACTCACAACACATTTTTGCATATCTTCCAGAGTTGGAGGGTTTCTTTCTCTCAATTGGTAGGACATGTCAACATCAAAACCATCAGGGAACCTAATCAAAGATAAGCCTTGAAAAGGTTTTATGTTAGTAGGAATTGCATTATAGATATCGTTGAAATGAGTGCAATAGTCCTGTATACTTTCTCCTTGGTTTCTCCTGATATTTTCAGATTCAGATAAAATTTGGAGTGGGATTTTCTTTATTTCCCATCTATCGAGAAAATATCAGTGAAAGGAAACAATATCAACAATGCTAGAAACTAGTAAGTCTTTGAACCATTTCTTAACCTCACCAGTTAAACTTTGTGAAAAGAGTCTCATTTGGACATCTGCCTCATCTACTTCCTGTAAATCAAAGAAGTCATTCATTTTGTCCACATGTTGTTGTGCATTAAGGCTTCCAGTGCCATCAAACTGAGGAATCCTAGTTTGATAATCCCAGGGCATGTTGTGTAAAGGAGCAGCCAAAAGAAGGGGATCATATCTTTCTTCCATGATTGGTGGAGGAGGTTGGTTAGTAGGAACTCCTGTAGTAGGTTGGGTTGTAACCTATATAACTATTGGAGACGTGATAGAAGATGTGGAAGAACTAGGGTTGGGAGATATATAATGAGTTACTTAAGGATTAATAGAAGATGAAAAGAGAGAAAGGGTAGAAATCTCAACAGACTATTGAAAATAGGATTTATACAAAGCTTGGTCAAGGTCTGATGCTAGATCTTGTAATTTATTGAAATCTTGAAGGATCTGTTGATCAAAATCTGTTCCAGGAGAGAGTCTTTATAGGGTTCTAGGTTGAAGGGTGGCTTGATCTAGGATTGTTTCATCCACAAAGCTGTCAGATTTGGTTCTAAAAAGGCTATGCTCAAAAGGTAGATCAAACTCGATGTCTTGGATTGTGACAAGCTTCTCTAGAAGAGAAGTGGCCCTAGGAAGAGGACTATTTCTCCCTTGACTTTATTTTGTGATTCTTGTTCTGATTAATGTTTCTGGATTATCTACTATTGTTACATGTTCTGGATCAGTGTGAGATCCGGTATGAATTATTTTTGGAGCCAAAACTTAAATTTTTAGAAATCCAATTAATTATTTACAAATTTTAACAACCTTTGAACATTTATCTCTTGAAATTTTAGATCTTAGATTGTTCATAAATACAGTTTTCTTATCTACGGAAGATAATTTATAAAGTTGGAAAATTTGTTCAGTCCCCAGTATGGTCACCACTATGTTAACACTCTGTAACTCCCAGAGGTTATCAAGGGTTTAAGAAATTGACAGAGGTAACTATCAAAACCACTTTTGAAACTGGGATCTAGCCTTGTCAGTTTCAGAGAGGGATCTCTCTGTATGATTTATATTTGTTTAAGTTTTTAGATGTTAGGCTAGTTATGATAGTCCAAATTTGTTTTTTTTTTGTAAATGTTGGCTGAAGGAATGAATTAATTTTCCATTGGCCTATGGGGTCTGTATTAAAGATCAGAATCAAATTCAACTTTTTATGAGGTTTCTTCAAAGGGAAGGTTAGTAAAACTATTGGATCTATTGAGTTTAAATGAGATGGATAGGACAGAAAAGATGAGAGATCCACCAAGAAAAGGAGCAGTTAAGAATTCCCTTACTTAATATCAGATGAAAAACATATAGATCATTAAAATACTAGAGACAGAGTATGCAAGATAAATTATGTTATATTGACTTCATTTTAATGATTAGAATCTGAAATACATAAACGATCACTGTGAATAAGAAAACATTTAACAAAGAAGGAGAGACATCACCAACAATCTGACACAAGAATCCTGTGAATAGCTTGTTTTATTAATGGTCGATACTTTTGAAAAGATTACACAATAGCTCCTGGGTGCAAAAATCAACCCTCAATACTTTGAAGGAAGAAGTATTTATACAATATTTTACATCTAATCTTGTCATAAATGACTAGGATATTATGGAGAAAAAATCTAACTAGATCTCATATTACAAAATATAGGAATTATGTTTCTTTATTCGGATCCTTGTTACTAATTTTGTGGAAGTAGTTGATGATTCATCACTTTGACTTGACTGTATGCTCCATGCTGACTCAAAAATAAGAATCGCTTTTACTCAAGTAAAGAACACAAAGCTTCCCATATATTTTTACTAGGGATGGAAATCTTGAGTAACTTTTTATATATCTCGTCCATTTTAGTATATTTCGAAAAAGTGGGCTTTGTGATGAAAATATGTTTTATCTCATGTCAGATGCTCAAGTCCAACTATAACGTTTCTAGGAAATCCTTGCCGTTAATACTTCCCTATATACCTGCAAATTTGGAACCATCCTTTGCCACTGTACTGATCTTCTTCTTGTAATCTAAGAGAGTGATGAGCTTGTCATTTATTACTAGCAGTCCAGGGAGGCCCTTCTCGTACTGTAGTACTTCAATTTTGCTGAAAAATCTCTAAACTCCAATGTCCATCACTTGATCCTTCTCCTCTAGTTGCAACATCAATCCTTTCTTGGTCAGGACATTTTTTACTTGAAGGATAGTCTTCGTCCTATCTTCAATATCCAATACTTCTAAATCTTGCTTGTTTTTGGAGTTTAGGAACTTGATGAGATCAGTGGCTTCTGTAGGTATTTCTCCTAGCTCTTCTCTTATTTTCTCAATTGCTTCTCTAGCGTTCTATACCATTTCATGTTGTTCAAAGATAATTTGAATGAATGGCCATATTTATTCCATATAATAGTTGATGTCCATCCAGATGTTTTCCTTGGCCTCAGATAAAGTCTTGGCCATGACAGTCTGCTTTTGCAGTTGTTGTAGTTGTTGACTGAATATATGAGAATTATGCATTTCTACATGATAGTTGGACTGGAACATAGACTTCAGGTCTTGGAGGATTTTAACCTCTTATTGAAACTTTCTGATCTCCTCCCCTCGAAGGGACATGTTTTCCATAGACTTCACTAGCCTCTCAGAAGCATCTGGAACTTTCATTGGGATAGCTGATGGAATATCTAATGTTGTAGTTGTTGTTGTTTTACTAAATCCTATCAGAGGGACTGCTTCCAGTGGAATAAAAACCATCTTCACACTCTATTCTTTCTCTCTGATCAATTTGTACAACTTATCCTCCATCTCTCTTATCTTTTCATTCTGCTCGATGACCATCTTCATCATCTCCTCTTTGTGGCCTTCACTTTCATCCATATCCTTTTCTTGTGAATCCTCAGTGGTTGGAAGATTTAGTTTCTTTCTCAAGGAGGTTATATCAAAATTTTTATTCTTCAACAATACTTCAGCTGCCTTGCAATTCGATGGGTCATACCCAACATTTAGTACCAACTCTTCTAAGGATTTGATCTTATTGTCCTTGGCCAAAGATGATATCTTCTCTAGCTTCAATTGGGATTGGATGTTATTTAGAGACACCTGCAATTTTGAAGCAGTAAATGATGTGTTTTTCAAAGTGGAGAATATCATATCCCATGTTTTCCTGTGCACGTCCATTTGGTCCATTGGATGGACCTCCTTCAAATTAAACTCAAAAGATGTTTTCTTGTAATCAACAATTGTCTTGGGATGAGGGACTTGTGCTTGTAGAAATTCCATTTGCATTCTTCCCTTATTTGTGTCAAATGATGATAGTAGTCTATACTAAGAAGTAGAGGTCTTCTTCCAAAACTGGGCATATGTGTTGCTACTTAAGAGTTCATTCCTCTTCTTAATCTGTTTGTATTTGTCAAATATATTTGACCTCGTTGACTCATGAGAAGACTCAGATAACAGAGTGGTGTCTATTTGTTTTTTGGATGAATATGTGGACACTATGAACTGACTGCCTTAGAATGTTGAGGAATGTGGTCCCTCCATGACTATAGTGGGCTATGTTTCTCCTCCTTTAAGAATGTCTGGTGTGTGACTAGTTTTAGCCCTCTTCTTGTAGACTTGAAAAGATTCAGCTAACTCCTCTGTGACTGAAGGAGAAACCTCTTTCCTTGCTCTTTTTTCTATCTGTACTTGAGGAGTGATGGTATGTGAAGCAATGATAGGAGGAGGTTGTTCTTTTGTTTCCAACAATGAATTTTCTTGCCAATTTGTTTGATTCATATACTTTTCTACTTCAGGATTGTGTACATGACAATAAGGAGTGCTCTTCTGTTTGACCCTGAGTTATGATATGACACCAAATGGGTCATAATTCCATGTGAAGATTTGAGTGAAGTTCATTTGTTTCAAGAGGTTGTCAACCTCTTCTCCTGCAACTCTGTTGTTTCATATGAAAGAACCAATTTGGTTCTTGATTCTGAGTTTATGTTTCTTCTTAACTGATACAAAATGGATTTCATCATAGTTTAACATCTACCTAATATATTCCAATGCAAAGATCCTAATAGGGAGATACTTTGGGAGTTTGTATGGTGGCAATTCACATCCATATACTCTTATTTCAATATGTTTCTGGTACATATACCAATATCCTGTCTTGGCCAAGTCAGAGAGGTGAAGAATTATATTGAGTTATTCATTAATTCTTGGCTCTATTCTTTTGTTGAGAATGAAAACCACTAGATGATAAAACTGATCAATGAAATCTTTAAATCTAAACTCGGTCGAGTTTTTCCTCACTAGTGAGGTCCATGAAGTCACTGATTAGGGGTTTACTTCCTGATCCAATTTATGGAGAGCACATGAGAATATTTCTGATTTAAAGAACAAGAATAGGTACACCAGCACTGAGGAATACCTGAACATTCCTTATGTTGAGAATTTGAAAAACTGCTCATGTATATTGTCAACCAAAAACTGACTGAAAGGAAACTAGACTGTGGCTTTTTCTTCTATGGAGAAAATGGACATAAATCCTAAGATAGGTTCATCTACCCATTCATCCAAAAACATCCTAATAGGTAACAGAGGGTAGAAATGATTTGGTTGTCCCTGAAAGAGAAGATGGAAGATGGATACAGAGGTTTTTTTTTATAAAACTAGGCATCTTATGGCTGAAATATTTAAAAAAATTGGGCTCTTTAGGGGAGGGAGAGTTTTTGATAGAGATCATTTAGGACTTTGATAGAGAACTGGCTTGTAGATTCAATTATGGGGATTTGTAACATCTGATTGATCGATTTAGGGGTAATGGTGCATAGGGTTTCACCAGACGAAGATACGATGGCCCTTTGGTCGGGAAGATAATGAGATTGACACTTAAGGGTAAATTTTTGGAAATGGAAATTCTATGGAAACATGTATAAGGGAAAATTGGACTCCCAGAGTCCAATTTTGTCACTTTGATCCAAGAAAATGTCCTTTATCCATAAGTGTAATTCGAAGAAGTCAAATTCACACTTCAACTCTGTGATTTTGTAGTCTTTGTCTGGTAGGGGAACACGTTCCATGTCGACGGTAGGGGAAAGAAATGTATTTTCAAACGTTTCAGTGGATTTGGCTTTGGGATCCATGGCTAACAGATATGTGAAGGTGAAAAAATGGATGACTTCAGTTACCCATATTAATGGCATCTGTTGACAGTGTATCTTGGTGGAGGTTGGCTCAAAATATGGGTTTGATGTGGTGTCAACTATGTCTGGATCTGCAAATAGTGTAGCAATGGTGAAAAAGCAGGGTTAAACAGTGCAGGGAGGTGTCCGTTATGGCACGGGATGGTGACTGGATGAATAATGGTCATAGGGAAAGCATTGATTGGCCAACAGGTATGTGGGGTGTGACGTGTGATAGAAGTTAGTGGGGTATGGTGGTAGAGTGAGGTGGGTGGTTTTGGGTAGGTGGTTAGGCAAGATTTCGGAGGGGGGGTAGGAAGTAAGTGGATTTTAGCATGGGGGGGTATGAAATGATGAGAGGTTGACATGTTATGTGGGGCTCATGCCTGGGAAACCTATTTTTTTACCACCTCCCCCCCCCACCGTTAAAAGTAGAAGGCTTGAGGGGATCCGAAAGGAACTGTTGGCAGTTGATCTTGGCGTTGATCGATGTAGCCAATCGAATTTGTGCGCCTTTTAGTCGCATCATGAAAAATAGTCACATCCATTATAAAATTATGATAAAATCATGAGGTGGGTAGCGCTAATCTTCCCCTTATTATTTCACCAAGGTGTTATTTCCTAGGCTAAAAAACCACCAAATTAACTGAAATAAAAGGTATTTTAACAATATTTTTGCAATTTTTTATTGAAATAGACAAAACTAACTTAATTCCTAACCTGATCAACTGACACATTAATCCATCTTAGAATGTTGGATTAATTATTAGTCTAACCTAACTAATTTGACCAAGATTAGACTCTTTGACCAAATTTATTCACTAACCTATCTAATTTGGCCAAGGTTAGACTGTTTGACCAAATTTATTCACTAACCTATCAACATAAATTTAAAAGGTTTGATCATGATTATACAGTATGAGTCAAACCAAGTTTATTTTCATGGGGTTTTAAATTTTCTCTTTTTTCTTATACCCTCTTTTCATTTTTATATTTTTATTCTTTCTTTCTATTTTTCTTTTGTTTTGTTTTTCTTTTCCTTTGTAAATCATTTGTAGAATAAAATATTATTTACAAAACAATATGACTAGAGGAAGATGTTGGATTACTGAGAGGGGGGGTGAATCAGTAATAACGTAATTATAATCTTTTTTCTTCAAATTTTATATCAATGTAGAATTATTATCCAATAATGAGCAGTAATAAATAAACAATCACACACATGCACAGTACACCAGTGTTTTACGTGGAAACCCAAATCGGGAGAAAACCACAGAATGATTTTTCTTATATGTCTTGAAGAATTACATTCATTGGAAGCACCAACTTCCTTTGTTTTCCAGCTGCAAATGGAAGGAGGTTCCAACCTCCTAGTTTCTCAGGATACAACCTGAGGGAAGCTCCAACTCCACAAATCTTTGGCTACAACCAGAAGGAGGATACAACCCCGAATGTCCTCTGGCTACAACCGGAAGGTGGCTACAACCACCTTTCCTTTCCCACCCTGAAGTAGAAGTAGAATGATGGAACCACTGTCACACTATCACTGTGAGATATACTGTTGTAAACCTGTACCAATACGTCTGAACCATGCATCAACCTGTACCTCAACCTGTGATCAACCTGTACCATAAATAAGTGCATCAACCATGCACAAACTTGTAATCAACCTGTACCATAAAAAAGTGCATCAACCTGTACCTTAAACAAGTGCATCAACCATGCACCAACCTCAACAAAAATCCCTCATCAATTTCATCATACAAATATGATTTGTAGCTCTGTAATAGACCTGGTGTATATGATCACATTCTTGCAAACCTTCCTTAACTTTTAAAAACAAAATTCTAGTATTTTCATCAAACTTGTTTTTAGTCTCACATGCCTAGTTTTGGATTAGTCAACAACCCTAACTTGAAGTAATCATAACTTTGAACCTGTAATGTATAAATATCTAAAACTGATACACAATGTTATTCAATGTGTTTTATGAAATTACTCCAAGTGGAACTACTTGGAACCTCTCATAAAAGGAGTTATAGAAAAAATGGCATCCCTTGTTGAATTCTGGCTTATTCTAGAGAGCGACCTTGTAGAGAGTTCCCCGCACAAAATATTTGATGAAATGATTTGAAATGGTTACCCAGAATACTACAGAATGTACCCTAACCAAAATTTTTTATCTCACTTAATTTGGATATGTTATGAAGAAGTTATGACGTTTTTACCCGAAACACCTGATTTTGACTAGTTTCAGGACTGGCCACAAACCCTATTTTCCACAGAGTGTAACTCCCAAAATACAACGACCCACAAGATGAATTTTGAACCACAGATACTTGGATATGTTTTCTCACTTTCATAGCAATTTCAGAATCTAAATCATTATAGAAAAAAAAAGTTATAGAGAAAATGGTGAGATGACCTGAAAATAACATACCTTAGAAAGCACCATCAAAAGAATTTATCCTTCCTTGCATTTCGTCCTTCTTTTCTTCACTTTCCTCAGAATTGCGGCTTAGATATCATTTGTAAACCTCAGACACATATAGATATTCAATATTCTCAAGTGTAATTCAAATGAGAGAGCCTTGCCTCTTATTTATACTCTCCAAGTAGCTTCCTTAAAAACATATTCTAGGTCACTTGGCCCCACTTTCCTT
>ML789139.1:537054-553614 GCA_009831015.1 Picea engelmannii | reverse complement strand
TATTTACTTCTTATCAACCATGAAAAAACAATAATGAGTCATATTTACATCAAACACTATTGGGTCCATTACCCAAAACTTTGTGCTACGGGTCTTTCTTCAAGGGTTGACATCAATGACAACCAACCTTAATCAACAGAAGAAATTCTAATCACTAAGTGATCCTATAAAATATAGGGTTATAACACCCAAAATGACACATCATGGCTAAAATGCATATTGGGTCACTCAATCATCCTCACCACTACCAAGTGCAATGGAAAAGATGATCTTCCTCCTATTAGAGATGGATAAAACTCGTGTCTTATTTCATCTAGGATTTATTCATCTCTTCTTAGATTGGAAAAGGAAACAAAATTATTATAGGTTATTTTCCACACTTCTATTAATTAACACTCTTACAAAATGATAATTTATAATTCAATATAACAAAAATCGCTGCATATGAGACTGTAAGTTGTGAGGGTGTTTCCCTCCTCCATGAACCTAACCTCTTGGTTATCTCTTTTCTTGTAAAGGGAAAATAACCAACATTGAGAGAATATCCTGTGGGAAACAAGAAGATTCTCCTACATTTTTATAAAGGTGGTACTCCTCTCTTGATATATGGACGATTATTCTTATAACCTTGGATGCATGCAATGGGTGAGTACATAATACAAAACCCCAATGAATCTTCCAATAAAACTCTTATATAGAAATGTACGTGTCAAGTACATCATATAATTTAACAAAAATAAGTAAATATGAATACAAAATATTTTTAACAACAAGGTTTACTTTGAATAGATATTTTTCCTTCCTCTTAAAATAATGTGAACCTAGAATCAACTATAACTTTTCTAGATGAAATATATAAAAAATGGACAGGTCAACAAAGAACTGTAAAGGAATCCTTCATTAATATAAAAAGAGTTTACAAATCATCACGTTCTCAAGAATCTATTGATATCATCACCATACACATTCATAAAAACAAAATGATGCTTTAATAGTTATTTGTGGGAGAAATTAATAATAAAATCCCAAATGTAACAAGTTTATCAATGTTTGGAACAAGAGGGATGGAATAGCCTCAAAAAGATCTCAATCACAATTAGATCAACTAAAATAAAATGCATTTTTTTCTTCAAGAAAGGATTTTTATTCTCTATCCCTAAAATATTATAGGGAATGTTTGGAAGAATATTGAGAGAGAGCTAACGAAACCCAAATATCCATGTCCGACTAATGCCTTCCAAGTGTTTCTTACAGATAGGTCCACCTCACTATAATGTGTCCAATTGTCAAGGGGTTTCCATGTGTCATGTTATCATAGGTTTGTATTGGGAGGAGTGCCAAAGGAGGGGGGAATGGGATGATACTTAGGATAATAAATGAGATGGATGATGTAGAAAAAAATAATGCAAAGAAATAAGGCAATGTCATAGGTGTGTATTGGGAGGTGTTCCAAAGGATGGGGGAATGGGATGAGACATAGGATAATAAATGATATGGATGTGTATTGGGAGGTGTGCCAAAGTAGAAGGGGAGGGGATGAGACTTAGGATAAGAAATGAGATGGATGATGTGGAGAAAAAGAATGCGAATAAAAAGAAATGATGAATTCTTCACATAAGAAATCTCCACATGGTAAAACTTAGTAAAAATGGGAAAAAAAACTAAGTTTTAAGGCGTTACGTGGTAAATAATGAAAATAACTAAGTGTTGGGGAGAAATAGGATATCGTAGAAATAGTTCATGCAAAGAAATGGTCAGGGAAAATTTTAGGGGTTAAATTTCTCCCATGGGATAATTTTTCATGTTTTTTCCAAAAAACGAATTCTGAAATTTCCATTTTTTCTAAAAATGATTCTCCTAGATTCTATAGAATAAAATTATCTTACCTTAAGAATCGCCAAATTCCATAGAAAGTATATAAAATCCTTAGAAATTTGAATACTTTCAAAAACATATCGCTAAACATTTTACAAATTGCATATTATGAACTAATAAGATTTTCCAAAGTTTCTACACTGTAAGATAATTTTCCATCCTTAAAATTGTCCCTGGAAATGGTGTTATGTCAAGTTCTCCATATGGGATATGAATCATAAATCGACTAATCATGGAAAAGGTGATGTGATATAATTCAATGTAGAGGGGAATGTTGTGGATAAAGTTACATGCAGAGAAATGGGAGTGTCAGATAGATGAGAAGTGTTGCGTAGAAAGGTACATGTAGATAAATGGGAGTGTCGAGTTATTTGCATGGGTAATACGTTTATTTATCCACATGGGATTGAACCCATCAATCAACTAAGTATGAGATTATTTTTTTAACGTCCTCGACCATCCATGGCGGGCCACGCTACGCTAGATAACACTCTATGTTCTCTCAGCGAAACATACTGTAACATACCCACTATCCAACTGAGCTATGCCACATAATTTTTTCTAAATGCATGTAATTAAAATATACACACACAGAACTCTTACAGAAGCATTATATATAAAATGTAAACATACAAATACATCTATAAATACACGGATTCACACTAAAATGAAAGTAAACATATACATGCAGCATATACATGAAATACCCATAAACATAAACATAGTTATAACCGCACATATGACAACCCATAAAAATAAGCACGTAAATAACAATGCAACATGTAAATTTATCGCACAATTGGCACTTATCTTGGTAAAAATGTCACCAAATACGTGCATACCTTCCACGAACCTCCCATCCATAGACCACACTGTTCATCACTCTCAACAGTGAGTCACCCCCAAGCTGGGACTAAAATCCACCTGGGTAAAGGGATTCCTAACGAGGATAAAGGCTCATAGACAACAGGAAAGACTTTGTCTCAGGTGCCAAATCAAACTAACAACCTACAGTCCCTCATTCCCCACATGCTTGTCCCACCCAGGAAGTGTGCCCCTTCTTTGCTCAACAGTCCTTTGACTACCCCACTTCCTTTCTGGGCTTCAACAACAGGCCAGACAGGAAGTCTCAAAGCACTGTAGTTGAAGTTCAACACCTTCAGGAAATCAATTCCCAACATTTATCTCACCCAGAGAGAAATTGCTCACGGGCCTGACAACCCGCCTCTTCAATATCCCACGGGCCCAACAACCCTCTTCTTCAGTCCAACTCCAAAGCTAACTAGATACATGAACAAAAAAATGGATATGGATACAGGTTCAGGTATAGTCATGAAGATACGAAGGATAGCTCAATGGGTGTGTGCATTCTCATGGATGATTGACTAGTTTCCTGAATGATGGAAGGAATCATGGAGAGAATGATGGAAAATATGGGAAAATGAACTAAGTCCCAACAATATGTATGGATGTCCCCAACTTGACACTTGTCATGTTGGGAGCTGCTTTGGCCCACTTATCCCCAACTTTAGAACTTAGGATAAAATAATTATCCATACTTTATGATTTAAGAAATATTAATATAATATTCCTTTTTGGCTTAAGCTCCCTAGATTAGCCCTTTTCCTTAACTTTTAGGCCCCTCTCTTTCCCTAACTAGTGGAGTTTAGTCTCCCATATCTTTTATCGTGGTTGGTTTGCTCGCAACGATGTATTTTTCATTAATTATGAGATATAAACAAAAGTAGGTGCACTGGCCTTTAGCATCTAGGCTCTCCGGCCTAATCAAAACATAAGCATCCTAGCTTATAATAACTGGCTCACCAGCCTATAAAACGCAACATATACACAAAGGTTTGCTGGCCTCAATATCACGTGCACTTAAGATGTTGCGCGCGGTATCCTGAAATGTGCACACTTAATTAATTTACTGCGCAGTACAAGCACACACTATTCCATGAAATGTGCATACAAAATGATATCAAACAGCTCACCAGCTTAAGTACATTTTCATTTACATTATAGTTGGGTTCGGCCTAGGGATATTACAATCCCCTCCCCTTATTTATGCACTGTCCTCAGTGCATCATGTACCCATATACAAAAAAAAATCAAAAATCCTCAAAAAGATGCGGGTATTCTGCCCTCATTGCATCCTTATGCTCCAAACTAGCATCCTCAAGACCATACTAGGTCCATTGGACCTTTACAAGCCCTATGGATCGATTACGAAGATGTTTGATTTTCCATTCCATAATGTGTACTGGATGCACTTGAAAAGCACCTTCTTGCTCCTTCTGAATCACATTCCAATCAATAACATGATTAGCATCAAGTATATATTTCTTGAGTAATGATACATGGAATACATTATGAACAGACATAGATGTAGGCAATGCAATCATATAATCTACTGGACCAATCCTCTCTATGATTTCGAATGGCCCACAATAGCGAGCTGCCAACTTTGAACAATTTCCCAACTTCAAGGAACTTTTGTTGGCCCTCACTTTCAAGAATAAATGATCACCTACTTTAAATTCCTTGTGAGTTCTACCCTTATCAACATAGATTTTTTGCTTGTCATGGGAAGCCTTTAAATTTTGTTTTATTTTAATCATTTGCTCCTCCATTTCCCTGAGCAAATATGGCCCAACCACTGCTCTGTTTGCTGGGTTATCTGAGCTTACTGGTGTGTTGCATTTTTTTCCATAAAGTGCCTCAAATGGGCTCATCTTTAGAGATGCTTGGTACCCATTTTTATAAGAAAACTCTAACAAGTGTAGGTAGTCTTCCCATTTTTATGGTTTATCCATCACATACATCCTCAAAATATCTTCAATCACTTGATTCACCCTCTATGTTTGTCCATCTGATTCTGGATGATAAGTTGTACTAAAATTCAAATCTGTTCCAAATCCATTAAATAATCCTTTCCAAAATTTTGAGGTAAATTTTGGATCTTTGTCAGACACAATTGTCTTGGGTATGCCATGTAATCTAGCAATTTTCCTCATATAAACATCAACAATGTTCACTGCCTTGTGAGTGAGCTTAGCTGGAATAAAATGGGCAGATTTAGTAAGCTTATCCACTACTACCATGATAGAATCATGTTGCTTGTTTGTTCTGGGCAGTTTGGTAATGAAATCCACGGTTACAACTTCCCACTTCCACGTAGGAATGGGTAATGGTTGTAGCAAACTGGCCGGGTATCTATGCTCAGCCTTTACCTTTTGACATTCCAAACATATGGAAATAAAATCAACAACCTCTTTCTTCATGCCTGACCAATAATATTGGCTCTTGATAGCTACAATAGTTTTCTGATATCCTGGGTGCCCAACATAAGGCACATTATGCATTTCTCTCAATATCAGATTTTTCAACTCCTGGGAATTTGGAACATAAATTATGCCCCTGTACATGAGAATTTCATCATTATCTAGCTTATATTCCTCAATTTTCTACTGCAAAATACCTTGTTGTAATTTTGACACTAATTCCTTGTAATGCAAATCTAACTTGGCAACCCCTAAAATTCTGGGTTTTAAATCTTATTGGTACATGCTAATGGTTGTAGCATGCATCTAATGCACTCTTCTATTGAGTGCATCAGCCACTTTGTTCTCTTTCCCTTTGATATGATTTATATCAAAGTCATATTCACTCAGAAATTCTAACCATCTGCTTTGCCTAGCAATTAGAGTTGGCCGATCAAATAAGTATTTCAGACCATTATGGTTTTTTCTTAGCTCAAACCTTTTCCCCATGAGGTGGTGTCTCCATTTCCTCAAGGCATGCACTATGGCTTCCAACTCCAAATTATGAGTGGCATAGTGTCTTTCATGCTCCTTCAACTTCCTGATTCATAACATATAACAAACCCATTTTGACCGAGGACTCCACCAAGTCCCTCTTTACATGCATCTGTCCATACAATGAAGTCTTCATTTGGGTATACAATCCTTAATATTGGAGCACTTGTTAATAATTGTTTCAAGTGTTGGAAACTCTTTTCACAATCCAATTTCCATTGAAACTTCACACCCTTTCTTTGCAAGGAAGTGATTGGGTGTGCAATCTTTGCAAATCCTTCAATAAATCTCTTGTAGTAGCTTGCAAGGCCCATGAATGATCTGACCTCTGTCACATTCTTTGGCACTAACCATTCTCTAATGGATTCTATCTTCTCAGGATCCACTGCTATCCCATCCTTTGAAATGATATGCCCCAAATAATGAATTTGCTTTTGATAAAATGAGCACTTGCTCAATTTGGCATACAATTGATGCTCCCTTAACACTTGCAACACCATTCTCAAATGATGCTCATGCTCTTCTTCTGACTTAGAGTATATAAGAATGTCATCCAAAAAGACAATGATAAACTTGTCTAAATATTCTCGAAAAACACCATTCATTAAGCACATGAAAATAACTGGTGCATTTGACAACCCAAATGGCACCTCTGTGAACTCATAATGACCATACCTTGTCCTGAAGGCGGTCTTGCTGATATCTTCTTCTTTAATCGTTACCTGATGGTATCCTGACCTGAGATATATCTTTGAAAATATATTTGCATCCTTCAATTGATCAAAAATATTATCAATCCTTGGCAGAGGGTACTTGTTCTTAACAGTCACTTTATTCAATTGTCTGGAATCAATGCACAATATTAATGTTCCATATTTCTTCTTCACAAAAAGGACTGGGGCACCCCAAGGTGACACACTTGGGTGTATATACCCCTTCTTCAAAAGCTCTTCAAGTTGCATTTGCAACTCCTTCAACTCTGGTGTACTCATTCTGTAAGTATTCTTTGACATTGGAGCTGCTCCAGGCATTAAATTTATAGGGAAATCAATATCTCTCTCTGGGGGTAGTCTTGGTACCTCCCTGAACACATCTTCAAAATTTTCTAATACTACATAATCTTCCAAATTTGGCACCTTATCTTTAGGTGTCTCTTCCATATGTGCTGCAAATATTTGAAACCCTTTTTTGTAACATTTCTTCAGTTGCAATGCTGAAATTTCTCAGATGGTTACTACCATGGGAATTCCCTACACTCTCCTTACGTTCCCTTCCTCATCCAAGCAAGTAAATGCCTTGTTATGACAGTCTAGGATGGCATGATGCTGGTCCAACCAATCAATCCTAATTATACAGTCATAGGAACCTAAAGGCAAGATGTTGAAATCTTCCCTGGTGTTCAGTCCATTCATGTCCATAAGACATGACTTAACCACCTCATTAACTTTAATTTTGGCTCTGGTATCCAGCTGCACCAAACAATATTTTTCGTGCTTGCTTCTTTGCAAATGCAAACTTTCCACCATCTTAGGATCTATATAACTATGACTTTCTCCTGAATCAATTAAAATAGAAATGGTTTGGTTGTTGATCATACCTTCCACTTCAATCATATGTGACTGATACTCTGCTTTCTTATTGTCCAGGGATGCATAGATCCTTGGCACATTTCTGCCCATGTCTTCCACAGTTTCAACTTGCTATACATTGTGAACAATTCTCCCTTTTTCACCTCTGTGAGGACAATATATGAACATATGATCCCCTTTACAACCCCAACATTGAATAGGTGGTTGCCTTGGCCTTTGACCCCCTATTTCAATCGCTCTGACCTCTATAGATTTTGTTGTCCCTGTGGATTATTTATGAAGAATGGTGGCTTAGATCTCTTCTTCCTCTGATCCACCTTGAATTTCTTTTTGTCTTCCCAAGCTTTTTGGAAAGTTGGCCTTGATTTTTGCTGATCATAAAAGGCATTTAGCTCTCCTTATGGTCTCCTCCAATGTATTTGGATCATCATACTGTATTTTGTCACTGATGAATAATCAAAATCCACTCAAATACCTTTGAATTTTAACTGTCTCATCCTTGATGAAAGAGACATACTTCAATAGTTCTAGAAACCTTCTTTCATATTCATCTATTGTCATACCTCCAAGCTTGAGTTCAAAGAACTCTTTCATTTTATTGTCATAGTATCTCTTAGTCAAGTATTTATTCTCAAAATACTTATTGAATTCCCTCCAAGTAACACTTTTCTCTTTAATGTGTTGCACATGCACAAGCTGATCCCACCACATGGATGCCTTTCCCTTGAGTTGATAGATGGAAATTCTACCTTTTGCATGAGAAGAATAATTATGTAATTGAAAATACTTTCTCATGCCCAACAACCATGTCTTTGCATCTTCATTCTTCTTGTGCTCACCATAAATGTAGGAGGTTTGATTTTTTTTCATTTCTCCTCGTAGCTCATCCACCCTAGACCCCTTATGCTTCTTGAAAGGGGATGGACTTGAGATGTTGTGTGCTCTATTATTGGAATGCCTCGGGGAGTGGTGGTGATGTCTGCTAACACTTATGGTTCTTCTTTTCTCATTAGGAGGCCTGTGATTTCCAAATTTGCTTGAGCCACTCTCTTTGTCCAATTTATTTTCTATTCGGTTCAAGCTTTGCATTAACTTCATGTTGAAGTCATCCTCCTACTCCTTGGCTTTTATAATCCTTTCATTATCAACTTTATGTCTTTGGACATCCTTCTACAAATTTTGTATGGTCTCTTCCATATTCATGTTTTCATCCCTTCCTTCTCCATGTCCATTGGAGTTTGTTCCTTCAATGCCTAAATGGACATCCATCCCTCTAATCTCATCCTCATGAATGTAAGTCCCTTGTGCCTCTTCCATTCCTCTAGAATATATGTTGATCTTGATTTGATCTAGTTGTTTTTAACTCTGCAAAATGTGTAGCCAACAAAACTTTGTTAGGCTAACTGATTCAACAATTTCATGAAAATATAAACCATTCTGGTTCAATAATATATTAGAATTTGTTCTTCTAATTTCCTTGAAATTTGAATACCCAAATCAATTTTCTGGGTGGATATTTAGATTTCACTTTCCAATACCTTTCCAACTCCTGCTCCCATGCTCAATCCGAGTCTTGAGCAGAAAATTATGGCTACTTGAAATTTTCCCATTAATTTTTCTGTTCATTTTTCAACTTGGCGCTAATCTACATTGTAATATGCATTTTTTCACCTACTCCTTGGAATTTTTGTAGGATCTCAATTGGGTTTCTTCATATACATATTATGGACACTCTGATCAAGTTTCAAATGATATAAAACGTCATAGAAAATCATTTCTTTTCTGCTGTTGTTCACCCTTCAAACGACTTCGCTTGCCCAAATTTCAACCTGTACACCCATATTTACCATGCGCAGCAACATCACAAGGTAAATCGTGCTTCGCGCACCTATAAAAATTGTGCATCACTTCTCTATTGCACCAATAAATGCGCACTACTTTTGCGTCGCGCTCCAATATTCACCGCGTACAGTTTTGGTTCTTGCACTATTACTTGTTGCACGTAGTCTTTGTATGGCGCGATGATATTCCGCGTGCTACACCATGCCAGAGTTTAGTAAATCTCCACCATGCACCAAAAATTTTCATGCACCACTAACTAAACTATCACGCGACAACATATACCCACATTGTGCATGCACCAACAAAACTCCTATGCGCTCTGCCAACACTGTGCACATCACGTGCGTCATTATTATGTGTGTGCACACAATGCAATGAAAAAATTATCACGTGCTCATGTACACCAACATTTTTCCGTGCGGTGTCGATATTTAGCGCACACACCTGCACACTAAAATTTTTCTGCACGGCATCGAAATTTAGCGTGCACACCTGCACACTAACATTTTTCTGCGTGGTGCCAAAATTTAGTGCGCACACCAGCACACTAACATTTTTCTACGCAGTGTCCAATTTTACCTATCACAATCTTTTCCCTGTGCATCATGCATTTTTAGTGTGCCCACCTGTGCACATTCCTTTTTATGCGCATCAATTCCTCGTGAATTCCACTGCAGAAATTGGGTCTTTTGGCTTAACTTTTTCCCCAATTTACCATCGACATTCTATAACCATGAAATTTGTTCAATTTCACCCCGATAATACCAGTTCAACCTATGCAACAAAAAATCGTTGTAACTTGACATTTTTGGAACGAATTTATCCAAAATCAATTCGCGAATTGAGAATTTTAATCACTAAACTCTCTCCATCTGTCATGGCTTCACTGTAACTTCAAATTCGACCCATTCTAGATCTGAATTCGCTAGAACAGATATAAAATGGGGAATATCTCATCACTTGGTTGAATTTCTCTATTTTCTCATGAATTTAACAACATAAATTGGGGATTTTCCCCAATTCCACCCAGTTGTTGTTAATTTTTTTTTATTTTTTTTTACCATGGATGCTCTACAAACTGAAATTTGGCCACTTCAAAATAAATCCTCTATGAAAGTTATCTTCAACTCAACTTGTTCGGCCCATCTAGGCTCAACGTTGAAAATTGAATCTCTAATACCATATTGTAACATCCTCGACCATCCATGTCGGGCCATGCTACGCCAAAGAACACTTTTTGTTCTCTCTGCAGAACATAATGTAACATACCCAATATCCAACTGAGCTTCACATAAATTTTTCTAACTGCATGCAATTAAAATATACACACATAGAACTCTTGTGGAAGCATTATATATAAAACATAAACATACAAATACATCTATAAATACATGGATTCACACTGAAATGACAGTAAACATATACATGCAGTATATACAGGAAATACCCATAAACATAAACATAGTTATAATTGCACATATAATAACCCATAAAAATAAGCACGTAAACAACAATGCAACATGTAAATTTATCACACAATTGGCACTTATCTTGGTAAGAATGTCACCAACTGCGTGCAAACCTTCCAAAAACCTCCCAGCCTTAGACCACATTGTTCCTCACTCTCAATAGTGAGTCACCTCTGAGCTGAGACTAAACTCCACCCGAGTAAAGGGATTCCTAACCAGGCTAAAGGCTCATAGACAACAAGAAAGACTCTGTCTCAGGTGCCAACTCAAAATAACAACCTATAGTCCCTCATTCCTCGCATACCTATCCCACCCAGTAAGTGTGCCCCTTTTTTCCTCAACAGTCCTTCGGATGCCCCACTTCCTTTCCGGGCTTCAACAATAGGCCGGATAGGAAGTATCAAAGCACTGTAGCTGTAGTTCAGCACCTTCAGGAAATCAATTCCCAACAATTCTCTCACCTAGAGATAAATTGATCACGATCATGACAACCCGCCTCTTCAATATCCCACAGACCTGACAACTAGATTCTTCAGTCTAGCTCCCAAGCTAACCAACTACATGAACAAAAAAATGTATATGGATATAGGTTCAGGTACAGTCATGAAGATACGAAGGATATCTCAATGAGTGTGTGCATGCTCATGGATGATTGACTGGCTTCCTGAATGATGGAAGGAATCATGGAGAGAATGATGGAAAAGATGGGAAAATGAACTAAGTCCCAGCAATATGTATGCATGTCCCCAACTTGACACTTGTCATGTTGGGAGATACTTTGGCCCACTTGCCCCCAACTTTAGAACTTAGGATAAAATAATTATACATACTTTATGATTTAAGAAATATTAATATAATATTCCTTTTTGGCTTAAGGTCCCTACCTTATCCATTTTCCTTAACTTTTAGGCCCCTCCCTTTCCCTAACTAGTGGAGTTTAGTCCCCCATCTCTTTTATCGTGGTTGGTCTATGTGAAACGATGTATTTTATATTAATTATGAGATATATACAAAAGTAGGCACATTGGCGTTTAACATATAGGCTCTACAGTCTAATCAAACCATAAGCATCCTAGCTTATAATAACTGGCTCACTAGCCTATAAAACGCAACATATATGCAAAAGTTCGTTGGCCTCAATATCTCACACACTTAAGATGATGTGCATGGTATCCTAGAATGTGCACGCTTCATCAATTTACTACGCAATACAAGAACACACTATGCCATGAAATGTGCATACAAAATGATGTCAAACAACTCACCAACTTAAGTACATTTTCATTTACATTACAATTGGGTTCGACCTAGGGATATTACAATTGTGGAAGATGGGAGTGTGGGGTATTAGAAATGCGGGAATTTAATACATGTAATTCTTCGTAATGAATTGAAAATGACTAAGTATGGATATTTAAGGGTTACAAATTGAGGAATGTGGAGGGGAAAATGGAACTTACAAAAATGTGAAGGATGTGAGAAAAACGAAAATATATTAGACATATGAACTCTATTTTTTATTCTGTAAAATGATATATGAAGCTAAAACATAGGGATATTCAATGAGATGATGAACATGAGCAATTTCCTTCTTTTTAGTAGCATTTTATTTTCTTCTCTTTTATTCAAAAGAGAATCCATCCCCATTGGCCTTGCGTGAAGAAGAACTGCGACACTAAAACTAATTTTGAATTATTAAAAAATTGTTGGGTCTTCATGATCAATAGGTAAAGGTTATATGGAACTTTCCATATTTCAAAATTTTGGTCTCTATTTGAGATATACATAGGTTCAATTATGGACCAAAATCACCTAGTTGATGTATGTTAGGAAAACACATCAACATTTGGCTCCAATTGTGGGACAATGACCCCCCATGGGTTGCTAAGAACACTAGACCAAGACCAGATTCCTTATCCATTGGGATTCTCATTTTCAACTTCAGGAACATAATTTGATGTAAGGAAATTTTCACATCTTTCGTCGAGTTTCTCTTCTAAATCCTTTTCTCCATTATTTTGGAATCGTATTGGAAATTTTAAGATATCAACATCACTTTCATGGATATTTTCTTCAATGAATTGAGCTCACTAAATTAACTCTTTCCAACCACACTTTCCATTTTTTATGCAACAACATCGTCATTAGCGTGCAAGTGGAGGACAACTCAATGCCCTAGCACACATTTTGAAGTGTTTTTGAATTTTAAAGATGCCATGCCACGAAATATCTTGAAAATGTTGTAATTAAAGAAGATATTAAATGTTAAGAGGTCGAACCATCACATGAGATCGATCAAGATTGTATTTTCTTTAATGTAATTAATAACAACAAATATACAAATCATTCGCTCTTATCTGTATGTCCCGATCATTTATTGTAATAATCATTAGTAGTTGAAATCTTTTAATTTGATATGATAGCACTAAGGTAGTCAGAGGGAAATGATCTATGAGCTCTTTTTGTATAAATATGTGTATTGTTTCCAAAATGAGGTTGCTGAAAGATATCAAAGTTATTGAAGTTGTTATTGTCGAGGATGTTTAAGCTTATCGAAGTTGTATGAACCCATGTACATATCATTTGAATGGATATAATAGAGAAGCATTGATCTAAAGTGTTTGGTATTGTAGTTGTTGTGTCTATCTGAATGAATGGTATGCTTTATGTTTATTTGCAATTCTCTCTTATTACTTGTTCTCATGATTATGAATGCATTACATGGTTGAATGTATGAAAATGTGAGGATTAGATAAGTTTCAATTGTTTCTCTTCTACGAGCTCTTGCAAGGTGTGCATAGTGTCCGCAAGGTGTGCGTTGACATATTCTAGTTTGACTCATAAGCTCATGAGAGACAATGCAAAGCTTTGTTTGCAAAGAGTGCAAAGGCCCATGAAAGGTGTGTGTAGGAAGAAACATATTCAACATCATATTGTTCATGAGGAACAATTGAGTTATGTGAGAACTATTGCAAGGAGTGCACAGTATCCCATCAAGGGTTAAGTTGAGAGAAACCTATTGCAAGGTCTGCTCAGGGTCGATACTTGGCTAAGTGTCGAAGAAACATTATGAGAAGATTAAAATATCCAAGGAAGAAAAATATCACAAGAGATAGTGGACGACAATTCCTCAGTAGGGAGGATCCCACTAAAGATTTCCCAATCAACAAGAAGGATCCATTCAGAGGAATCAAGATCTTTCGAGGATGTGAGATCTGAGGGAAGTTGCACGAAGGATAGTCTGAGAGTCCTTTCACAATTTGTGTATTCAAAGGCTTGAAAGTGTTCAAGGAGTAGGATCATTGAAGTCCTAAAGGAGAGAAGTTAATAAAAGTCATCGGTATTGAGGAGGATACATGGAAACAAATCAAAGAGTCAAGGAGAAAAGATCCAGAAAATTTGCATGGAGCAAAGAGAAATTTTTGCGAAGTCCCAAAGGCCGAATAAATCTTGACCATTGGATCCAGAAGGACACATGGTAGAGATCTACGTATTCTAGAGGAAATGATGAGGAGGAAGTGGATCTATTGACCAGAAGTCATCTGAAGCTCCAAAGGTAAGGAATCATCCTAGTTGCTCATGGTTGGAACACATGGCGTGAGATCTATCACTTCGATGATATAACACTTCGAGGAAATTGGAGAGTAAATTCCCATAGTTCGTAAGTCCCAAAGGCCAGAGTCAACATGACTTTTTGATGAACAGAGGGACATGTGGAGACTGGATATTTACTCTGGAGGAATGTCACTTCGGAGGAATTGAAGTTTGAAGGAACGATAACTCTCGAAGGCCAGAGCATTAGAGTTCCTATGAGCCATCCATTGGAATAGGATGCATGGTGAGAGATCTGTCACTTCAGAGGATTGACACTTTAGGAGAAGGAGAGCAGAGCAACATTGACTGGAAAGTCATCTGAAGTGGAAACAAAGGATGTATTTTAACCGTCGAATGAGGTGAGCACATGGAACTCGATCTGTAGCTCTAAGTATGAACCACTTCAAGGGAAAAGGGTGTTTGGAACTCTCAAAACTCCCTAAGTGAATTAGAGTCATTGGTTTTTGGAGAGGCGTGGGTCATAGATATTGTCCTTGTGATTTTGCAGGTTCATAGTTCGGGGGATTGAGATTCAACTGCACTCGAAACAACCAAAGCCTGAAGTCATAGAGGGGGCTAACTGAAGGTTATATCCCATGGTCATAAGGAAGAAGGGCATAGCAGAGGATTTAGTTCTTGCCACTCAGTGTTACCAGGAGCGCAAGAGAAAGCATGTGTGGGGTAATTGAACCTACGTGGGTAACAAAAGGGGGACTATGTGAATTGATTTCAAGTTCTAGCAAAGGCCCAAAGAGCTAGTTCGGCTCAGTGAATTGAAGATCCTTGACCGAGAGGTCATGCAACCTTGAGGAGAGAAGGGGGTTACATCAAGTGGTATCAGAGCTTGATTTTTCTTGTAGACAATCGACAAAGGAGAGATGAGACAAAGGATATAGTATGATACCATCAAGTGGTATCAGAGCCTCAATTTGTGCTCTGTGTAAAATAAAAAGGTATTCTGGTATCATCAAGTGGTATCAACACCATGCTTCCTAAAATAAGTGCGGAGCGACCTGTAGAAAACCTAGCTGTGGAAAGGGAGATGAGAGAACTTCACACAATATTTGATGCCATGGATACAACACAAAGAAGAGCACCTGATGTTGGAGACGCCAGTGATGCAGAGAGAAAATAAAGGGAAGTTGAAGAAGTTGCAGGAGAATATGTTGTAGAAGAACGCTTGCTTAAAGATGTAGTCAAATTGGGATCTAGAGAAAAAATAGAAATCTCGATGTATGAAGGAAACTTGGATGTTGAAGAATTGTTTGATTGGATAAGAGCACTGGAAAAGTACTTCGACTATGAAGACGTTGATGAGGAGAAGAAGGTAAAAAATGTTGTCACCAGATTGAAGGGACACACAACATTGTGGTGGGATGAAATACACGCTGACAGAAGAGGTAAAGGAAAGAAAAAGATAGAGAACTGGGATAGAATGGTATCCAAGATGAAAGATAAATTCATACCCAAAGACTATCAGATAAATCTATTTAGGAAATTATAGAACCTGAGATAGAAAGGATTGGCAATAAAGGAATACACAAAAGAATTTTATAAGTTGAACATAAGGGCTAGATAGAGAGAAAAATATGATAAAAAGGTTTCCAGGTATATTAATGGCCTAAGATATGAAATCCATGATGAAATCAGCATGATAATAGTGAGGACAATGGAGGATTCTTATCATATTGCACTGAAGGAAGAAGAGAAGTTGGCTGGGAAACAGAGCCAGTGAAGTAGAGGAAGAAGTCTAAATAGAGTTAAGGGAATTGTCCATGACAAGCCACAAAATCCCAAGTTTGAGACTGGAAAACTACATAATCACCCAGAAAGAGGAGGAATTTTCTGAGGGAGACAATATGGTGGAAGGATTGTTTTTCTTCGAGGAAGAGGAAGAGGTAGAGGAGGAGAGGTGAAGTGTTATGCCTGTGGAAAACATGACACATGTCTTGGGAATTCCCCGAGAGAAGTAAATAAGGAGGAGGTGAAGCTCACATTTCGGAAACTCAGAGGTAGAATGTTGAAGCAGAAGGCATAGAAGATGAGAGATCCTTAGTGATGAGGAAGGTTCTCTTGAAGCCTGAACCAGAAGTGGAGAAACTAGTGTAGAGGAACAATTTGTTTAGAACTGCTTGCAAAACCAAATATAGGGTATGTAAGGTGATAATTGACAGTGGAAGAACTGATAACCTGGTATCCATAGAGATGGTGGAGAAATTGGAACTGGAGACAATTGCACATCCGAGTTCGTATGTAACACCCTGTTTCCCCTAGTTTGTAAAAATAACTGGGCTGGCCAAGAACTGTGGCAAAATTAGAAATGTGAATGTGTGATGTGAATGGACCTTGTGGAAAAGGTCGATGAATGTGAAT
>ML789139.1:514882-536972 GCA_009831015.1 Picea engelmannii | reverse complement strand
ACTTCCACCGAGAAAAATACTGTATTTGGACTTCACTGGCCTAGAGTACCAAAGGCGGCTCGCTGGCCCTGAATTAAATGTCTCGCAAGATGGTAGGTAGATGGATCCTCAGGAATTAATGAGGGATGGGGGGGTGAACCTCCCATCCGTATAGTCATCAGGCCTGACCTGTGCGAGAGAAATCATGCCACACACAACCTCGTAAGAGGATAAGGCGTGATGGAGAATGGATTGGGGGTAGATGCAAGGGGAGGAAGAGAACTCTGGAGATATGCAGAGTGGGTGATAGCAGAGAAGGGGGAGAGTAAACCACATTCTTGGTCACTGGAAAATCGAGACACAGTCTCACAGCATTGTGGTGTTAGCTTGGGGGTGGTTAGTTGTAAATCTTATCAGAATAGCTGAGCCTACGGTTGGGTGGAAACGAGCACCCCTCTCAACAGTTTCACTTACTTCTGGTGTTATCGCTAATAAGTTTTTTACATCTTGCACCTTGAAATTCATATGTTGACATATATGCTCATAAACTGTGAAATTGTGAATGATTACAATATAAAGACTGTCTGTGCAGTGTTTTGATAAGAAAGGGTAGATGTATGATTGTAACAAAAAAGCCATGCATTTCTTATGTTGATAGATAAATTTAATTATGCGAAAGTTGAACCAAGTTAGAATTCCAGTCCGTTCTTGGGAATTTGTTTCCCCTTATCTGTCTCCAGGAATGCCCCGGAATAGAACTCTCCATAGAGATACCCTTCTTGAAGAATTTTACCAAGAACCTGGAAAAAGGACTTGAATGAAAAAGTCTTAACAACCCTGTACGAGGAAGAATGATCCTCTTGAAATCCTGAAGTAGCAGCGTAGGGATAAGTATTGATCGATGAACAAGATCCCGTCGGAAGATCTACAGTCGTTCACGACCGTTAGATTGGTGAAAGAAACAAGGAAGTTACATGCCTTACCCCTTTTCTTTTATCTTCGTGAGTGGCGAGGAAGTCGGGACCGTAGATCCCCAAGGTCTATGGGATTATCTGGACCATTGGTTTTTCCACGTCCAGAGAGCAGTGGGAGAGTGCATGGTGTAGGACAGGTATGAGCCATCGGATCTTAGCTAGAAAACCTGATAGTCGTTGGATATGTTAGAAGAGGCATGAGGGTTAAGCCCTCGTGAACAAGGGAGAAAGTCCTGAGAGAGGAGTCGGTATCATGGATTCGGAGTTTGGGATTTCGAGAGTCCTGATGACAAGAGATCAGGACACTCCATGGTGAAAATCCCGATATAGATCTAGACCATCCATCCATGAAGGACACGTGGTGGAGATCGAGAGTCCATCGATATTTCAAATACCGTGGATTCGAGTTGACAAAGGATTTGCGTCACTGGGGGTCGCAAGTTGCAAAATCATGAAACAACGAGGACCATCCATCTGAGGGAGGATACATGGATGATAGTTCCCCGACCCCTCTCCTCCTTTGCAAGAAATTCCTGAACATGATCCCTTCAGAGGATCCCAGGGTCTGTAATGACCGTTAGATTTGAGGAAGAGATGTAGGCATTAATGCCACGACCCCTTTTTCCCTTGCAAGAGATGAAGGTAAGCGCTTCGGTGTTTCAGCAACTGGGAAACAAAAGGGAAAGAACCCTTGTCTTCGTGAGTGGTGAAATCCTGATTGTCGAAACCCCGAATCGGTTTAAGTGTGAATAAGTTTGAGAAAGGAAGGATTTAACTGTGACCGTTAATCATCCTGAAAAGATCTTAATGAGTGATCGTGGGTGAAGGTCGCAGTTGTCTATCGGAGGGACATGTGGTTGCCGATCGACATTTCGGTGTTTCGACACCTGGGAAACCAAAGGGAAAGAATCCCTTGTCTTTGCGAGTCATGAAATCCCGAACACTGAAAAACCGAAATGGTGAGAGGTGTGAATGAGGTTAAGGAAATCTGGGATTTGATGGTGACCATTGATCATCCCGAAAATATCACGACTGTTGATCTTGGCTGAAGGTTGTCACCGTCCATCGGAGGGACACGTGGCTGCCAATCGACGTTTCATCATTTCGACATCCGAGAAACCAGAGGGCTAGAAAACCTTGCCCCCGCGATTCGCGAAATCTCGATGCCCAAAATCCCGATACGCATTGTGGTGGAGAGGGGAAGTACTGAAAGAATCTAGACCGTCCATCAGAGGGGACGCATGGTGAGTGGTCAGAGATTTGGGAAAAGTCTCGAAATCCCGTGGACCGTTGGATCCACACTCTTAAGAGCCATCGATCTGTTACACGAACTTCCATATCGAAATTCGGAGATTTAAACGACAAGGAGCCTTGGAGTCGTTGCATTTTGAACTCCCAAGTACTGAAACCTCGAAAGGATCCATACTGTCGGATTAGGGGAGGCTTACAACCGTTGATCTCCCCTTGGAGGGAAACTTGGGAGACTTCGTGGTTTTTGGGCATTTGAATGAGGAAGAAGTCATGCATCGTGATTTCCCGAATCACAAAAGGTCGATAAGGGCTTTGCCGGTTTAAGCATGTGGTCATGAGGACAAGACCCAAACAGGAAACTTGTACTCGCTAGCCCTTTCAGGGTTCGACGCTTCGCTGTGTCGAGGTTTGCAGAGTCGAAAGACTCAACGCTCTATTAGCGCTGAGTCGCAAAGAGCGAAAGGATGCCATATCTGTTCGACCTGGGGTTGTGACCCGCGATCCTATGGGAACAGATGAGGGAAGAGCTATCTTACGCTAGACCTCCATAGATGTTTCGGGGGTCCGATCGTTGAGAAATCGACGTAAAAATTTGATTTCCATAGTGGGTATGGACACCATATAGAGTCTCATGGTTGTAGAAATGATACCAGGTAATGGTAACTAAACAATGCCTAGTTGAATTTAAGATAGGAGGATATAAAGATGAGATTTTGTGTGATGTGATTCCCATGGATGTATGTCATATCTTATTGGGGAGTCTAACATCCCTCTCTTGCGTGCACTGAGAGAACTTATTCTTTGAGGACACTTGCTTGCAAGTGATCCAGATTATTATACTATTGGCTGTTTGATTATGATTATGAGGCATTATGGATATGACGATACGTTATTTTGTGTATTTACATAGACAGGCACTATTGAATGGGTTCTCCTGAGTGTGCAGGACTTTGGGCCTCGAGGATGCAGAGGCATCAATGAAACCCCTTAGACTCTAGATCGAGTCATGCAGTGGACTATTGGGTTTTGATTGTTGTGATATGACATATGTACATCAGATTAGATGTTATGATGATGGATTATTATTGCTAACATGATTCATTGATGATGCAGGCTGATGATAGCTTGTCGACAAGACTCACATGTGGAGTAGAGGGGTCATGCATGACCACTAGAGACTTGAGGGAGAAGTGTGGACAACAAACCTGCCACAACCTACTAGAACTCCCATCGTGGCTCAAACTGTAGGTTAACGATTACCTAGTTTGAGAAGACCCACGATGTCGTGAGGGTAGACTGCAACAGTCGCTCATGATGATTCTAAGGGGCACACAATAAGGCAGGGGCCTTATTCCTTAGGGTCCCTTAGTCTCCCACAAGATCACGTGGCAGAGTATTGACTCCATGGGTTTTTGATGTCTACCAAGTCATTCAAGAGGTGAGTGGCACCCTTGGAGCACGTGGTGCGTCCTGAAGGGCACGTTGTGCAAGGAAAACAGAAAGTGGCAAGTGGCACCCTTGGAGCATGTGGTGCATTTCGAAAGGCACATCGCGCAAGGAAAATGAAAGGTGGTGAGTGGCACCGTTAGAGCACATAGTGTGTCCTGAAGGGAACGTCGCATTTTTAATTGGTAAGTGAATAAACCTAGATGACCTTAGAATGAATGATGTGTCAAGTAAGTTTTAAAAACGATCTCCCTAATAAAAATGTCACCCAACCTAGGAAATTAAAATCTAGCGATAAGTGATACTTGTGGTAATAATAATAATAATAATCATAATTAAACATGTGATGAGAAGGGGGTAAGAAATTCAATTAATTTATTAAAATCAAATTTCTTTGGGGGATTAAATTTTAAAAAAGGGAAATGATTGTTTCTCTACATATGCTAATTAAAATTTTATTAATTAAAAAGAGAAAGAGGTGGTTTTTCTACACTTGCTAATTTGAGTTTTAGATAAAAAGTGAAAAGAGGGAAACTTAAAATAAATAGGAAACTAAGGGAAAAGGGGAAAACATAAATAAAAAGGGAAACGTAAGGAAAAAATTGAATGACTAACTTAGTAAGGAATCTTGCCTTTAAGAACTTTCTAAAATTGAACTCAACTAGGAATTTAGTAAAGGCATAAGTCATTTAAAATGTGTAATGGAATATGGGGACACCAAGGAGTGATTTTAGGAATGATTTTAGGTGGGTGAGGGAAATAGGAGTAATTAAATAATTAATGAAATTAATTTCTGGTGCAACTAGGGGGATGGGTGACATGTGTATGAGGGAGGTTTTTCTGAATTAAATTAATGAAAATTAAATTAAATGAGAGTTTGGGAAAGAAAACACTTATAAACTCTATAAAAAGGATGGAGGAGGAGGAGTATGGATCTCTTCTTGGATGTGTAACGTTACACTGCAAAATTTTTCTCTTGATTTACATATCTTGTGGGTGTTGGTATACCCAGCTCGGGTAACGAGTGGTAGATCGACCTTGCGAGGTGACTTGGGTGTTATATGTCCTTTGGTTTAGTGTGTGTGGCTCCTTTGTGGCTTGGGGGGCTGAGGGGGAAGAAGAGTACCCCTAGCGTTGGTTGGGAGGTATCGATGAAATCACATTGGTCGGCAAGATGGAGCTGGACAGAGCGTGCACGGGACCGCGACTCAGACCTGTCACCTTGGTCTACGGTACGTATGATTTAATTTTGAATGGTAGATTAATATTGATCTTGCGCTTTCATTACTATACTTATATTGTGTAAATAAATGTGTTTTACTCAGCATTTTTAATCAATAACTTAAAGTCATAATAGCTTTATGCTTGCTGCATTGAATTGATTTCCTTGGCAACCCAACCCCTGATTGCTATGACTGTTTTGTCTTGTTTTATTGATTATTATGAAGAGATTGTGTCTTATCTTTCATCCTCATGCCTAGATCATCAATCCATGTCTGAGCAATCCGCTGGGAGCCGAATCGACATTCGTCACTTTGGTGCATAGCGACCTATAGATTATAATGCCCTTCTTTTCTTTGCGTGGATGATAAGCGAAGGATTTTTTTTCGCAACAGTTTACCCCTGTTGATTGTTCTTGGTTAATTGATTTCCTTGCGCCTTCTTGTGATTGAGTAATTCTGTGTATTGTTTATCATTCCTCTCCACGAACAGCTTAATGCTCTCTGCGTTTTTACATCAATTCTGCGTTTTACTATTTTATTATGGCAACGATTTACCCTTTGTAAAGTCAGCGATTAACTTTCACCTATTGGCTGCATTGGGACAATTTTAATGTTCACAGTAAAAATTTTGGAATGGCGTTTTACTCGTTTTATAGACAAAATTCTCCCAACGTTTGTCTTGGCGTTTTACACCACCTTCCAACAGTTTCCACACAACATTTTGGTTGGGATTTTACTTGTGATCCTTATGGCTAATACATAGGTTAATATGATATTAGTCCTACGATTGATTTGGCATTTTATACTACTAGCCATTGAAGTAGCGAGCACAGTAAATAGCATTAAAATTTAATTAAGTGAATAAGGTGAATGAAACCAATACCACTAGATCTAGCATCTGAAATAGCATTTGTAACACCCCTATGAATTGTACCATGATATACATACTTACCTAATTATCACTACAGTCCTTATGCCTTCCGCATTGAGTCTTTGTTGATGTATATTCATGGAGGCTGTATAACCATATTTAAATTAATGTTGTGTAGTTTTATGATTTGTTGACAAGCCTTGGTACAATTATAATTTGTTGTTGTACCTGGTTGATGAACCACAAATTTAACTCTGCATTTTCCCATTAACTATCTTGACAGACAACAAGTGTATTGTGAACAAAATTACCCTGATTAATTGATGAGCAATTTCAGTGATTGGTTGAATGAATTTTTTAGTTGTAACTTTAGGCAGTATTATATCTTAGACAAAAAAATAATTATTAAATATATCATTGTGTTATATCTTTGTTAGTTTTCCTTTGTAGAAGGCGATTTTATATGAAGCGGATTTATATATGCAGTGATTGGGTATGTTGTGTTCTTCATGACAACGATTTCCTTGACATCATATCCTGAGAACTGCTAAATTAATTTTATGACAACGATTTTAGTGTGACTGCGAAATTTACTAAGTATCGATAGCCATTTATACATATAATGGTGACAACTTTTTATGACAGTTTTTAATATGTTGTTGACAACAACTTACCTGGCAGCAAATCGTTGGATCAAGTTTAATTCCCTTTGATTGCATTTACCATTGCGCTTTTCCCTCGAAGAATTTGTTTGATAAGGATTTATCTCTTTTGGGAATGCATTCTATATTGTTTGCGATTTTATTGTATGCATTTTAATTGGAATGCGTTTTATTTGAAATGCATTTAATAAAGGGAAGTCTTTGTTTTCCTTAATGATGCACCTACATTATTGTCTCTGGAATTTATATCTATGTTTGAATATGATGAAAACGATTTAATAATTGATATCTATGTTATTTAGGATACCGATGTAATACGCAGTTCTATTATACCATGCGAATATAATAATGATATCGAGTTACTCCTTGACAGTCTGGATATATAATGTGTGCCAGAGATGTATTGGATTTAGAAAACCATGGATAATGTCGTGTGCTGGTTAAAATGGGATCTTAGAATTTGTGATATAGATGCACTAATTTATCTACGTGGTTAACATATGTACACATCAAAAAATAATCGTAAAACGCTAATAAAAAATAATGTCACCTCAAAGAAAAGATTCGATGCCAGTGCTTTCAAAATTGAGTTTATTTTCGGCATTGGCTAAACGTTTTATCCTTAAGTTTTTGGCTTGAATCCCGTGATGTTTAATATTAGCAATAGATATTTACTTGTAATGGTAATTATTATAATTGACAACATTACCGTGACAGTTATTATAATTATATTGACAACATTTATTATTATAATTATTAGTAGTTATTATAATCATATTGACAACATTTTATGATAGGTATTTTGTATAATAATAAGGAAACGATATTATAGTTTATAATGAACAACCATTTTTGTGAACGATTATTTCTTGATGAGTGAATCTTATTGATCTTAGACAACTAAATCATTCATTTATTAGATAGGGTTGTTGATTTTTCTAACAGCTTTGATAGCGATTTTATTAGATAGCAATGTGGATTTTTATAGACCACAAGAGAAATTCTATCCAACCAACTATTCTTAGACATATATTACAGTTAGACTTTGTGGTTACGGTTAAACCTAGTTTTGATAAACCGTATTGTGGATATGACAACTATCCTTATCTAAGGCTTGTATGTTTGGGCAGGGTAATGATCGGGTTGAGGGAGTTAACTTAGGCTGCAAGGAACTTCATGTTAGTAAAAGAAAAGGGTAGTGAGACCTTTATGTAATTAAAATATTAATTAAATAATAAAGACTTATTGTAGAATGGATTTTCGAGGGAGAATTTCTTCAATGTTTAACAACGTCCTTTAATTAATGTACAGATTGATTTTGATGCGGAAGGAAGTTATTGTATTGTACAAACTCCATAGTCGTCTTGTCGAATTGGGTGCTAGGGTTAGTTGTAAAGTGTTTAGATAGTCCATTGCGCTCCTAGCGCATTGAATTTAGCTGGTGTTGAGGGTCTCGTTATGTTGTTGCGCCATGGTTGTTGTCACGCCTATCACCTGGTGATGACATGATTCCTAATGAGGGGATCATTGCATGCCCTAATGGATAGAGGCGAATGATAACTTGGCTGGAGTCTTTGCTTCTCATTGTGGGTGTTGTTCATTGTGGTTGTTGTTGGTGCTTGGGTTGTAATGCATCCACGCGTTGGGTTTTTTGCACCATAGAGGTTTTTGGTTACTAGTCGTCGAGGACGTTGTGTCAGGATTGTGGATGTTGTCCTTTACTTTGTATGAGTTGTTGTGTTTGTGTCGGGCGGGTAGTCATTTCTATCTGTCTTTGATTTTCATAAGTTTTGCCTAGTTGCTCAATGTGCTAGTGTGTTGAGTCATTGTCTTCCATTTCCTGATTTGTGGCATGGTGTTTTTTGTCAGGTTGTGTGGTTCAACTGTTGTCGTCATTGACTTCCTTCCTAAAAAAAAAAAAAATTGGCACTTTTTTCTTTGCATGCAATCATAATGAAGAGGGGTATTTACATATGGTATTAGAGCAAGTTCAACCCTACAACTATGGATCGCTTGGATTTCCACTGCAGTAAACCCTTGAGTATTAACCTAGTGCTTTTAAACTTAAATGTATCCATGTGGTGATCTTGTTTAGAGGATGCCACAGAGGTTTGTGGCGTGGTGTCGTGGAAGGAGGTATGACGCCTCCTAAAGTGCCCACCCCCTCGGAGTCTAACCCCCAAGGGGAAGAACAAGTCATTGGGCTTGATTCGATTGTTGAAGGGATGATGATGGTCTGACAAGGTCCTTCCAGAGATGGTCAGATGCCTTGATTCACCATCTATACTAAGATGAGGCCAGGGTGCATGTATACCTGAGGGTCCACATCATGCCTAGCTGGTACCATTATCTTTCACCGTGAACTTGAGAAGGTCATTTTTTCTTGATATCTTTGGTGCCTCAGATGGCGTAGCTGCTGAGGCATGGTTGGAGAATATGAATATGTGATTTTCACTTCACGACTATACCTCCAACTTGAAGGTCTGCATGGTGGTGTTTCATCTGAAGGGGAGCACTCTTCTATGATGGAAGACACTTATGTCACATTTGAAAATGGCAGTCAAATTCGTGTCATGGGAATGGTTCAAGGAATGGTTTTGAGAAAGGTATCTATAGGAGGGATTCATTGAGCTTCAGCTCAATGAGTTCAATGCCTTGCGACAGGGCGACTGTACGTTGCCCAAGTACGAGGCTCACTTTTGGATCTTCTTCGATATGCTCTGTACCAAATTACCAAGAAACTTAAGGTCAACAAGTTCGTATTGGGACTTAATGTTAGGATTCATATTCTACTTTAGGTACCAGGGATACTGGACCGAAGAAAGCATGTTGGAATGTGGATAGCCACATTACCAGTGTGACTGCCTAGTGGAGAGGACTAGAGAAGTTGGATCATCCAGACCCACTACTGTGGGAGATTTGGGTAAGGCCCATTGGATTCATGCAGTGGTGGATAGATGCCATGTAGAGCACCAATCGATTGTGCTCGAAATGTCAGTTGTCGTCACTGACCAGACCCTTAGTATTTTGATAGATTCTGGTGCTACAGAGAATTTCATTTCAGGGGCAGCGCCAAGGAGAATTAAGGTAAAGGAAGTAGATCATGATGAGTTTAACTTCGTAGAGATGGATTTGGGAGAAAAACAGAAGTTTGGAGGGAAGGTTACAGTCTGTACCCTTAACCTGGGAGAGTTTGTCACCAGAGCCAACCTGTACATCATGATCTTAGGATCTTATGACGTCGTGATCGGTATGGATTGGTTGGAATCACATGAGGCGATACTCAACTGTAATAGAAAATGTTTGAGCTTGGTTGATGATGAGGGATAGAGACACATGATTTTAGGTCGGAACCAGGGAGTTTCCCTTAGGTTTATCTCTTCCTTGCAGTTACGGAAGAGCATGCACAAGGGATGTAAGATTTATGCGCTCCTTGTGTTAAATGAGAACGAAGTAGCTGAAGGTCTAGAACACCTTCCGATAGTGAGAGAGTTTGCAGACGTATTCCCAGAGGAGTTACTTGGGATGTCGTCGTAGAGGGAATTGGAGTTTACCATAGAACTAAAACCAGGGGCTGAACCAATAGTGAGAATGCCTTATCATATGTCAACCCCAGAGTTATAGGAGTTGAGAATCCAAATGAAGGAGTTGTTGGACCTGGGACTAATACGTCCTAGTGTGTCACCGTGGGTTTCACCTATTATATTCATACAAAATAAGGATGGGTCATGGAGAATATGCATTGACTACCGTCAATTTAAAAAGGCAACAATCATGAATCGGTATCTGCTGCCAAGGATTGATGATCTGTTTGATCATATGAAGGGTGCAACAGTTTTTTCAAAGATTGACTTGAGATCAGGGTATCACCAGTTACAGATCAAGTAGGATGACTTCCCTAAGACCACATTTGAAATGAGGTTTGGACATTACGATTTTACTATTTTACCGTTGGGACTGAAAAACGCCCCAGGGATATTTATGAGTTTGATGAACAGGGTGTTCCGCGAGTACTTGGACAAGTTCATCCAAGTATTCATTGATGATATTTTGATTTACACTCGGACAATGGAGGAGCATGATGAGCACTTGTGCTTGGTACTACAATGTCTGCAAGAGAACAAATTGTATGGGAAATTGTCGGAATGCTCATTTTATCAATTGAAGATTCACTACTTAGGGCATGTCATCTCCGATGAAGGTATCGTTGTAGATACAGAAAAGGTCGAGGCTATTATGGAATGGCCTACACCGACGAATGTCCCAAAAGTGTGTAGCTTCATGGGTTTAGCAGGATACTATCGACAGTTCGTCGAGGGATTTTTGAAGATAGAAAATCCGATCAAAGAATTGCAGAAGAAGAACAAGAAGTTTGTTTGGACCAAGAAATGTGTGGAAACCTTTTGAAGGCTCAAAGAGCTGTTGAAAACAACACTGATACTAAAGGTCCCTCACATGGATGAAGAATTCTTGGTATGCACTGACGCATCCAAGGAAGGCTTAGGCGAAGTCTTGATCTAAGACGATCAAGTGATCACTTACATCTTGAGAAAGTTGAGAAGGCATGAGGAGAAATATGTGATGCACAATTTGGAGTTGTTAGCCATTGTTTATGCCTCAAGATTTTGGAGGAACTATCTTATTGGGCGAAAACTTGAGCTAAACGGACCACTGTGGACTACAACACATATTTACGCAAGCAACTTGAACAGACGACAACGACGTTGGTTGGAATTTCTTAGCGAGTATGATTTCGAGATTACTTACATAAAAGGAACAATGAACAGAGTGGTGGATGCATTGAGTCAGAGACCACGCATATTTTCGGTTATGCCTCTACAGATGAATCTATGTGAAAAGATTCTAACTTTAGCGTGATGATGACTAGTACAAAGAGGTCAAGGATTTTATCGGACAAAAATCAATGATGGTACCAAGATTTGAAGGATTTACATTGGACGACGATGGATTATTGAGATTTAAAAATCAAATTTACGTATCACCGAACGCCGAGTTGAGGAGTTTGATCCTAAATGAGTCTCACAGAGTAGTGTACATGGCTCACCAGGGAATCACAAATATGAGGGTAGACCTTAAACCCTTATTCTTCTGGAAGGGATGAAGTAAAACATAGTCAACCAAGTGGCAAGATGTCTAGAATGTTAGCAGGTGAAGGCTAAACATAGACATCCAATAGTATTACTACAACCACACGCTATTTTGGAATCGAAATGAGAGGTCATTCCGATGTATTTCATTGTTGGATTACCACTGACAACAAAGATACAAGACTTGATTTTTGTGGTAGTCGAAACTCTGACTAGGAGTTCTCATTTTATTCTTGTGCGTACAACGTATCAGGCACCTGACATAGCTAGATTTTTCATTAGTTAGATTGTGAGGCTGCATGGCGTGCCTAAGAGGATTATATCCGATCGACGATCGATGTTTACTGGACTATTTTGGACTAGTTTCCAAGAGGCCTTGGGAATCCAACTTAACTTTAGTACTATGTATCACCCAAAGAAAGAATGGTATACCAAACGAGCAAACCAAATTTTGGAAGACATGTTGCACATGTACGTAATGGACCAACAAAAGAGTTGGGAAGAATTCTTACCACTGGTATAATTCGCATATAAAAACAGATATCAAGGCACCATTATGATGGCGCCTTTCGAGTTCCTTTACAGGTGATCATGTCAGACGCCTTGAGTTGGTATTAGCTTGAAGATAAGGTCCTGGTGGGACTAGAAGCGATCCAAGAAATGGAAGATCATTTGCAAACTATAGGACAAAGGATCAAGGAAGCGCAGGATCGACATACGCATTATGTCGATGCGCATCGTGTCGACCATAGTTACGATGTGGCAATCAAGCATTCTTGTGGGTGAAACCGCATAAGAGTTCAATCAAGTTGGGAAAGGGTCCTAAACTATCTCCTAGATTCATGGGATCTTGCGAGATTGTGGAAAGGAGAAGGCTTGTGGCCTATTTGACTGGCCTTGCCTGATTCTTTGAGGGAGACACGTGATGTCTTCCACGTCTTTGTTTGAAATATTATGTTAGTGATCCTACTCATGTTGTTTACATGAGTTCCTTGTAGGATCAGATGAGGGGGCACTCACGGTAGAGCCGATCCACATCCTAGACCATTGTATTTGATAGCTACAGCTTCGAATTGTAGATCAGGTCAAGGTCTAGTGGGACAACTTTAGTCTACACTCGGTGGCATGGGAGGATGCATATGATATGCACCAACTGTTCCTATTTTTTATAGATAGACTTATGATACTATGATACACTTTTTTTATGCATTTATATACTATGAAACTTCAGGATGAAGTTTAGACCAAGAGGGGGTGTATGTAACATCCCGGTCTAGCACGCACTGAGCGAACTTATTCTTTGAGGACACTTGCTTACAAGTGATCTAGATTATTATACTATTGTCCGTTTGATTATGATTAGGAGGCATTATGGATATGATGATATGCTATTTTGTGTATTTACATAGAAAGATGCTATTGACTGGGTTCTCATGAGTGTGCAGGACTTTGGGCTTCGAGGATGCAGAGGCATCGATGAAACCCCTTAGACTCTAGATTGATTCAGGGAGTTTACTATTGGGGTTTGATTGTTGTGATATGACATATGTACATATGATTAGATGTTATGATGATTGATTATTATTGCTGACATGATTCATTGAGGATGCAGGCTGACAATAGCTTGCCGACTAGACTCACATGTGGAGTAGAGGGGTCACGCATGATCACCAGAGACTTGAGGGAGAGGTGTGGACACTAGCCCTGCCACATCCTACTAGCACTCCCTCTGTGGCTCGAATTGTAGGTTAAATATTACCTAGTTCGAGAAGACCCACGATGTCGTGGGGGTAGACTGCGACAGTCACTCATGATGATTCTAAGGGGTGTGCAATAAGGCATGTTCCTTATTCCTTAGAGGCCCTTAGTATCCCACAAGATCACCTGGAGGAGTATTGACTCCAAGTGTTTTTGATGTCTACCAAGTCAGTCAAGAGGTGAGTGGCACCCTTGGAGCACGTGGTGTGTCCTGAAGGGCACGTCGCGCAAGAAAAATAGAAAGTGGCGAGTGGCACCCTTGGAGCACGTGGTGTGTTCTGAAGGGAACGTCGCACAAGAAAAACAGAAGGTGGCGAGTGGCACCCTTGGACACGTAGTGCGTCCTAAAGGACATGTCGCATTTTTAATTGGTAAGTGAATAAACCTAGATGACCTTAGAACGAATGATGTGTCAAGTAAGATTTAAAAATGATCTCCCTAATAAAAAAGTCGCCCATCCTAGGAAATTAAAATCTAGGTCTAAGTGATACTTGTGGTAAAAATAATAATAATCATTAGAATTAAACATGTGACGATAAGGGGGTAAGAAATTCAATTAATTTATTAAAATAAAATTACTTTGGGGGATTAAATTTAAAAAAAGGGAAATGATTGTTTTTCTACATATGCTAATTAAAATTTTGTTAATTAAAATGTGAAACATGTGGTTTTTCTACACTTTCTAATTTGAGTTTTAGATAAAAAGGGAAACGAGGGAAACTTGTAGAAATAGGAAACTAAGGGAAAAGGGGGAAACATTAAGAAAAAGGGAAACGTAAGGAAAAACCTGAATGACTAACTTAGTAAGGAAGCTTGCCTTTAAGAACTTTCTAAAATTGAATTCAAATAGGAGTTTAGTAAAGGTGTAAGTCATTTAAAATGTGTAAGGGAACATGGGGACACCAAGGAGAGATTTTAGGAATGATTTTAGGTGGGTGAGGGAAATAGGAATAATTAAATAATTAATGAAATTAATTTCTGGTGCAACTAGGGGGATGGGTGACATGTGTACTGGAGAGGTTTTTCTGAATTAAATTAATGAAAATTAAATTAAATGGGATTTTGCGAAACAAATCACTTATAAACTCTATAAAAAGGATGGAGGAGGAGGAGTATGGATCTCTTCTTGGATGTGTAACGTTACACTGCAAATTTTTTCTCTTGACNGTGGTAGCTCGACCTTGTGAGGCAAGTTCGGTGCTAGTTGTTCTTTGGTTTAGTTTGCATGGCCCATTTGTGGCTTAGGGGGGTCAGGGGGAAGAAGAGTACCCCTAGCATTGGATGGGAGGTACCGGTGAAATCACATCAGTCGGCAAGTGGGAGCTGGACAGAGCACGCATGGGACCATGACTCGGAGCTGTCACCTTGGTCTACGGTACGCATGCTTTTAGTTTGAATGGTAGATTAATCTTGATCTTGTGATTTCATTACTATACTTTTATTGTGTAAATAAATGTGTTTTACTCAGCGTTTTTAATCGATAACTTAAAGTCATCATAACTTTACACTCGTTGCATTGAATTGATTTCCTTGGCAACCCGACCCCTGGTTGCTATGACTATTTTGTCTTGTTTTATTGATTATTATGAAGAGATTGTGCCTTATCTTTCATCCTCATCCCTAGATCATCAGTCCATGCCTGAGCAGTCAGCGAGGAGCTGAATCGACGGTCGTCACTTCGGTGCATAGAAACCTATATATTCTAATGCCCTTGTTTTTTGTGCATGGATGATGAGAGAAGGATTTTTTTTCCCAACTGTATACCCCTGTTGATTGTTCCTAGTTGATTGATTGCCTTCCCCCTTCTTGTGATTGAGTAATTCTATGTATTGTTTATCATTCCTCTCCGCGAACATCTTAATGCTCTCTGTGTTTTTACATCAATTCTGTGTTTTACCATTTTATTATGGCAACGATTTACCATTTTTCTTGTCTACGATTTACCCTCTGTAAATTCAGTGATTACCCTTCTCCTATTGATTGCATTGGGAAAGGTTTAATGTTGACAGTAAAAATTTTGGGATGACATTTTACTCTTTTTATAGACAAAATTCTCCCCACGTTTGGCTTGGCATTTTACACTGCCTTCCACCAGTTTCCACACAACATTTTGGTTGGGATTTTACTTTTGATCCTTATGGTTAATACATAGGTTAATATTATATTACTCCTGTGATTTATTTGGCATATTATCCTACTATCCATTGAAGTAGCGAACACAATAAACAACATTAAAATTTAATTAAACGAATAAGGAAAATGAAACCAATAACACTAGATCTAACATCTGAAATAGTGTTTGTAACACCCCTTTGAATTGGACCATGATATCCATACTTACCTACTTACCACTGCGATCCTTATGCCTTCCGTGTTGAGTCGTTGTTGATGTATATTCATGGAGGTTGTATAACCGTATTTAAATTAATGTTGTGTAGTTTTATGATCTGTTGACAATCCTTGGTTCAATTATAATTTGTTGTTGTATCTGGTTGATCAACCACAAATTTAACTCCGCGTTTTCCCCTTAAAGATCTTGACAGACAACAAGTGTATTGTGAACAAAATTACCCTGATTAATTGATGAGCAATTTCAACGATTGGTTGAACGATTTTTTCAGTTGTAACTTTAGGCAGTATTATATCTTAGACAAAAAAATAATTATTAAATATATCATTGTGTTATATCTCTGTTAGTTTTCCTTTGTAGAAGGTGATTTTATATGAAGAGATTTATATATGCAGTGATTGGGTATGTTGTGTTCTTCATGACAACGATTTCCTTGACATCATATCCTGAGAACTGCTAAATTAATTTTATGACAACGATTTTAGTGTGACTGTGAAATTTACTAAGTATCGATAGCCATTTATACATATAATGGTGACAACTTTTTATGACAGTTTTTAATATGTTGTTGACAACAACTTACCTGGCAGCAAATCGTTGGATCAAGTTTAATTCCCTTTGATTGCATTTACCATTGCGCTTTTCCCTCGAAGAATTTGTTTGATAAGGATTTATCTCTTTTGGGAATGCATTCCATATTGTTTGCGATTTTATTGTATGCATTTTAATTGGAATGTGTTTTATTTGGAATGCATTTGATAAAGGGAAGTCTACGCTTTTCTTAATGATACACCTATGTTATCGTCTCTGGAATTTATATATGTGTTTGAATATGATGACAACGATTTAATAATTGATATCTATGTTATTTAGGATACCGATGTAATATGTAGTTTTATTATGCCTTGTGAATATAATAATGATAGTGAGTTACTCCTTGATAGTCTGGATATATAATGTGTGCCAGAGATGTATTGGATTTAGAAAACCATGGATAAAGCTGTGTGCTGGTTAAAATGGGATCTTTTAATTTGTGATGTAGATGCACTAATTTATCTACGTGGTTAAGATATGTACATGTCGAAAAATAACCATAAAACGCTAATAAAAACAAAAATGTCACCTGAAACAAAAGATTTGATGCTAGGACTTTCAAAATTGAGTTTATTTTCGGTGTTGGCTAAACATTCTATCCTTGAGTTTTTGGCCTGAACCCTATGATGTTTAATATTAGGAATATCTATTTACTTGTAATGGTAATTATTATAATTGACAACATTAGTGCGACAGTTATTATAATTATATTGACAACATTTATTATTATAATTATTAGGTATTTTTTATAATAATAAGGCAACAATATTATAGCTTATAATGAACAACCATTTTTTGTGAGAGATTATTTCTTGATATGCAAATCTTATTGATCTTAAAAAACTACATCATTCATTTATTAGATAGGGTTGTTGATTTTTCTGATAGCTTTGATAGCGATTTATTAGATAGAAATGTGGATTTTTATAGACTACAAGAGAAATGCTATCCAACCAGCTATTCTTAGACATATATTACAGTTAGACTGTGTGGTCATGGTTAAACCTAGTTTTGATAAACCGCATTGTGGATATAACAACTATCTTGATCTAAGGCTTGTATGTTTAGGCAGGGTAATGATCAGGTTGAGGGAGTTAACTTAGGCTACAAGGAACATCATGTTAGTAAATGACAAGGGTAGTGAGACCTTTATGTAATTAAAATCTTAATTAAATAATAAAGACTTATTGTAGAATGGATTCTTGAGGGAGAATTTCTTCGATGGCTAACAACGTCCTTTAATTAATGTACAGATTAATTTTGATGCGCAAGGAAATTATTGCATTGTACGAATTCCATAGTCATCTTGTCGACTTGTCGATTTGGGTGCTAGGGTTAGTCGTCATGTTTTTAGATAGTCCATTGAGATCCTAGCGTGTTGAATTTAGCTGGTGTTGAGGGTCCAGATATGTTGTTATGCCATGGTTGTTGTCATGCCTATCACCCGACGATGACATGATTCCTAATGAGGGGATAATTGCATGCCCTGATGGATAGAGGCGAATGATAAATTGGTCAGAGTATGTGCTTCCCATTGTGGGCATTGTTTGTTGTAGTTTTTGTTGGTGTTTGGGTTGTAATGCATTCATGCATTGGGTTTTGTGTGCCATAGAGGTTTTCGGTTATTGGTCATCGAGGTCATTTTGTCGAGATTGTGGATGTTTTCCTTTATCTTGTAAGAGTTGTCATGTTTGTGTCAGGAAGGTAGTCTATTTGTCTTTGATTTTTGCACGTTTTGCTCAGTTTCTCGATGTGATAGTGTGTTGATTCGTTGTTTTCCATTGCCTAATATATGGTGTGGTGTTCATCGTCAGGTTGTGTGGTTAAACTGTTGTCGTCGTTGACTTCTTGCCTAAAAAAAAAAAAATTTGCACTTTTTTCTTCTCTTGCAGTCGTAACGAAGAGGGGTCTTTACAAGGAGATTGTGGTAGTTTTATAGAAATCTCATTCATGATGGAAGAAAAAATACTTATACCTTGGAGAAAAATGGTAGGACAGACATGCTACTACTGATAGAGGATAAGAAAGTGAAGGAAGAAGCCAACACACATATACTTCTCATGAGTGGGAAGGAAATCCTAAGTGAAGTCAAGAAGGAACAGGAAATGTGATTTGTTGTGGTGAGAAAGCCCAGATTTCTCCTTACAAGTACTTCTATGGATGATCTTCCTAAAAAAATTCAGGATCTGTTAGAAAATTCTGCTGACATAGTAGTGGATGAGTTACCTCGCTCATTGCCACTTATCAAGAGTATCATCCATCACATTTAGCTCATACCATGAGGGATTATGCCAAACAAAGAAACATATCAAATGACACCTTAAGAGAATGAGGAGGTAAATAAATATTGAGTCCATGCACAGTACCAACTATGTTGAGTCCGAAAAAGGACAGAGGATGGAGAATGTGTACATACTCAAGAGCCATAAACAAAATCACCATCAGGTACAGATTTCCTTTGCCCAGGATGGATGACTTAATGGATTGTTTGAGAGGTGAAAATTATTTTTCAAAAATAGACCTGAAGAGTGGATATCACCAGATAAGGATGAGAGAAGGTGATGAGTGGAAAAAAACCTTCAAAACAAATGAAGGGTTGTATGAGTGGCTTGTTATTCCATTTGGATTGATGAACTTCCCAAGTACTTTTATGAGGTTGATGAATTCAGTATTAAAATATTTTATTGGTAATTTTTTTATTTTATATCTGGATGATATATTAGTCTTTAGTAAAACTGGAGAAGAGCATTTGAGGCACTTAACATTGGTAATGAGAAGGTTGTCGTGAGAGAAGTTGTTGATAAACCTAAATAAGTCCTCTTTTATGAAGACACAACTCATTTACTTGGGTTTTGTAATCTCTTCAAATGAATTGAATATGGATCCAGAGAAGGTCAGAGAAATAAGAGAATGGCCATCGCCAAGAAGCATATTTGAGGTGCGAAGCTTACATGGATTAGCAAGTTTCTATCCGAAGTTCATTAGAGGTTTCAGTGGTATATGTGCACCAATATTAGATATGGTGAAGAAGAGGCACATGTATTTTAAGTGGATAGAAGAAGCTGAGAAAAGTTTCAAGAAATTAAAGGAGAAGATAACAGAACAACCGATTATGTTCTTGCCAGATTTTGGGAAGATGTTTCAAGTATGATGTGATGCTAGTGGAGTATGAATTGGAGCGGTCTTGAGACGGGAAAATAAACATGTTGCATAACACTGATAAGTTAAATCTCACCAAGAGGAAGTACTCCACATATGATAAAGAGTTTTATGCAGTAATTCAAGCCTTGAATAAATGGAGGCACTACCTTGTTCCAAAAGAATTTGTTTTGTATAGAGATAATCAAGATTTACAATTCATAACTAGACAAGAGAATTTAAATCAAAGACATGCCAAGTGGATTGAGTTTATGCAAAATTTCACTTTTGTCATTAAACATATTTTTGGTAATGCTAACAAATTTGTTGATGCATTGAGCAGGAGATGTTTGATTCTGCAGGAATTTCGAGTGAAAACCTTAGGATTCGAACACCTTAAGGAAATGTATTGTGATGAACCAGATTTTAAAGAGGCATATGAAGCATGTGCAAATCTCGTGCTAGAGACAAAATTCGATGGATAGAGTATCTGATTCAATATGGATTGTTGTTTAATGGTATCCAGTTGTGCATACCAAAGTGCTCGATGAGAGATAATCTACTGAAGGAAAAACATAATGGAGGTCTAGCAGGACATTTTGGCCATGACAAGACATTTGCACAATTGAGAAATTCATACTATTGGTGAGGTATGAGGGAAGAAGTGAATAAATTTGTAAACATATGTAATATTTTCCAATATGCAAAAGGAAACTGATATAACACTGGATTATATCAACCATTTCCTATTCCAGATAGGCCTTGGGATGCAGTAAGCATGGATTTCATGTTGGGATTTCCAAGAACACAAAGGGGAAGGAATTACATACTTGTGGTAGTTGATAGATTCTCAAAGATGGCACACTTTATCCCATGTCAGAAAACTAATGATGCAACACACATTGCAAATTTGTTTTTCAAGGAAGTTATGAGACTTCATGGGTTGCCCAAGAGTATTGTCTCAGATAGAGACACTAAATTTGTTGGTCATTTCTGGAGGACATTGTGGAAGAAAATGGGGAAGGAACTGTCCTTTAGTTCAACATATCACCCTCAAAAAGATGGACAGACTAAGGTGGTAAATCAAAGTTTAGGAAATTTGTTGAGGAGTCTGGTCATTGAACACCATAGTCAGTGGGATCATATTTTGTCACAAGCAGAGTTTGCATACAATGACTCACCAAACAGGAGTACAGGAAAGAGTCCATTCCATATAGTAAATGGAATGAGGCTAAGGGGAGTATCATATTTGAGAGATTTGGATCAGAATGAATTTAGAAGCACTGGATCAGAAGACTTCGTTGCAAAAATGCAGAAGCTTCACAATCAAATCAAATAGAAGTTGCAGAACAATAACAGAGAATATAAACACAGAGTTGATCAACATAGGAGATAACTTCAATTTGAAGTGGGAGATCAAGTTTTATCACATCTCAGGAAGGAAAGGTTCCCAAGGGGAACATATAACAAATTGAAATTGAAGAAAAGAGGGTCGTGCAAGATCCTTAGGAAATTTGATGCAAATGCATATGAGATATACCTGCCATAGGATGTGGGTATATCTCCCATATTCAACATTTCATACATGTACCCTTACAGGGAAGATGACACAAAAGAATCAGAAGATCAGAAAGAGATCCAGTGGGAGGAGAAGATGCCTATAGCAGAAAAGATGTATATGTAGGAGATCATAGATCAAAGGATTGGTAAGAAGACTAGGAGGAAGACTTATTTTGAATATTTGGTAAAGTGGAAAGGACACCCAATAGAAGATTCCATTTGGGTAAATGAAGAAGATATTCAGAAGCATGAAAAGTCAGTGTAGGAGCTCATGGATAGGGGTCCATGAAATTTTGTCCAAAGGAGTATGATGCAGGAGCATCATCATCAGCGTGCAAGTGGAGGACAACTCAATTCCCTAGCATGCATTTTGAAGTGTTTTTGAATTTTAGAGATGGAATTTCACGAAATATCTTGAAAAGGTTGTAATTAAAGAAGATCTTAAATATTAAGAGGTTGAACCATCGGGTCAGATCAATGGAGATTTTATTTTCTTTAATGTAATTAATAGCAGTACAGATCTAAAGAATTCACTCTTATCTATTTGTACCGATCATTTATTGTAATAAGACTTAGTAGTTGAAATATTTTAATTTGATAGAATAGTAGTAAGGTAGTTGGAGGGAAAGGCTCTATGATCTCCTTTTGTATAAATATTTGTATTGTTTCTCAAATGAGGCTGCTAAAATATATCAAAGTTATTGAAGTTGTTATTGTCGAGGATGTTAAAGATGATCAAAGTTGTATGAACCTGTGTACATATCATTTGAATGAATATAACAAAGAAGCGTTGATCCAAAGTGTTTGGTATTGCAATTGTTGTGTCTATCTAAATGAATGGTAGGCTTTATGTTTATTTTCAATTCTCTGTTATTACTTTTTCTCATCATCATGAATGCATTACATGGTTGAATGTATGAATCTATGAGGATTAGATACATTTCAATTGTTTCTCTTCTACGAGCTCTTGCAAGGTGTGCGTTGACAGAGTCTAGTTTGATTTAGAAGCTAAGGAGAGACCACACAAGGTGTGTGTTAGGACCACATATTGTACCCTTTTTGCCTATACTTTTTGCCATTGTTATACCCTTCATCACTAGTGTTTAGACTCATAATATCACTACATCTGATCATTCCAAGGTATATAAGGTCCTTTCTCATTATTGCATGCTTAAT
>ML789139.1:465452-507483 GCA_009831015.1 Picea engelmannii | reverse complement strand
AGGATTCTTAATTTGAACTATAAAGAATTGCAATAGGGAGATTTCTTTTCTGTGATACAATTCAGAGCTTCAGTTCATTTCAGCAAGTTAGATAGAATGATTTCTTTACTACAACACTAAGTGCTTTTGGAATTGAGCATATATAGTGCGCAGCTATCTTTGAAACAAAAGACTTCCCTGGGTTGATAATTTATGTTTCACTTGGTTGTTTGAAATTAATTAAGCAATTATAGTGACCAACAGTGTGCATAGGAAGAAACATATTCAACATCACATTGTTAAGGAGGAATGATTGATTCATGTGAGAACTGTTGCAAGGAGTGCACAGTTTCCCATCAAGTGTTAAGTTGAGAGAAACCTATTGCAAGGTGTGCTTAGGGTCGACACTCGACTAAGTGTCGAAGAAACATTCTGAGAATATTACAAGATCCAAGGAAGAACAAGCTCAGAAGAGATAGTGGATGAAAATTATTTAGTATGGAGGAGCCTACTAAAAATTTCCCAATCAATGAGAAGGATCCACTCAGAGGAATCAGGATATTTCCAGACCATGAGATCTGGGGGAAGTTGCACGGTGGATAGTCTGAGATTCCTTCGGCACTTCGTGTATTCAGAGGCTTGAAAGTGTTCAAGGAGAAGGATCATCGAATTCCCGAAGGAGAGAAGGTAATTGAAGTCATCGATATCGAGGAGGATACGTGGCAAAATATCAAAGAGTCCGGGAGAAAAGATTTGGAATATTTGCATGGAGAAAAGAGAAATTTTCACGAAGTCGCGAAGGCCAAAGAAATATAGACCATTGGATCCAGAAGGGCACATGGCGAAGATCCACGTATTTCGGAGGAAAAGATGAGGAGGAAGTTGAGTCGTTGACCAGAAGTCATCCTAAGCTACAAAGGTAAGGAATCATCCTAGCCACTCGTCGTTGGAGCATGTGGCATCATATCTATCACTCTAGTGATATAACACTTCAGGGAAATTGAAGTCCCAAAGGCCGGAGTCAATAAGAGTCGTTTATGAACGTAGGGACACCTAGAGAGTGTAGATTTACTCCATAGGAATTGAAGTGTGAAGGAATGAGAACTCCCAAAGGCCAGAGTGTCAGAGTTCCTCTAATTCATCCATTGGAATAGGACACGTGGCGAGATGTTTGTCACTTCGAAGGATTGACACTCTAGGAGAAAGAGAGAAGAGGGGCATTGACTAGAAAGTCATCGAAAGTGGAAACAAAGGATGTGTTTTAACCATCAAATGAGGTGAGCACATGGCACTCGATCTGTAGCTATGGGTATGAAATAATCCGGGGGAAAAGGGTGTTTGGAACTCTTGGAACTCCTGAAACCGGAGTCCCGAAGTGAATCAGATTCGTTGGATGTCGAAGAGGCATGAGTCGTAGATTTTTTTTGTGTGATTTCACTGGTTCAGAGTTCGTGGGAATGAGAGTCAGCTGCACTTGAAATAGAAAAAACTCAAAGTCATGAAGGGGGCTATCCAGAGGTTATAACCCATGGTTATAAAGAATAAGGGCCTAGTCGAGGAGCTAATTCTCTCCACTTAGTGTTACCAGGAGCATAAGAGAAAGCGTGTGCGGGGGAATCAAACCTACATGGGTAACAAAAGGGGGCCTGTGTGAATTGATTTCAAGGTCTAGCAGAGGCCCAAAGAGCTGATTTGGCTCAGTGAATTGAAGATCCTTAACTGGGAGGTTGCACAACCTAGAGGAGAGAAGGGGGCTAGATCAATTTTTCTTCAATAAAAATATCATATTCACGGGAGAATCATTTTCATAGTAGCTAAAAATGATGAATTCATTTGAAAATGTTTCTTGAGGAATCTCATGAGGGAATTTCATAAATATGAAAGTGAATATTTTAACTATCTCTTTCTCATTCATCTGTATTTCAACCCACTTCAAGAAAATAGAATATGGGTCTTTCCTTGGGAAATATTCCTCAACAACTTTATTTTTTTTATATTTCCCAACTAGTGATGGTTCTAGGAAGAAATAAATAAAACCATTCACAAGAATTTCCTCTTAGACTTAAGATAAATAATCGACAAGAAATATCATCTTCAACCACATTATAAATATCACAAACATTATACACCTTAATCAAATGCTTCTCCACGTGCTATGAAGTATTTCCTAAGAACATGGGAAACTTCTCCATCGAAATATTTGGCAAGGGGTGGACCTCTCCTTGCAAATTGAGGGGACCTTTCTGCAACCATTTCTTTCTTTGGGAACCTTCTCCCTCTAACATAAATTGAACATATTCTATTGGGCTTGGTGAGGAAGGACATATATCATCACAACATGAAACAAAATCTTCGGTGGAGTCATAATATCACTACAAGGAGAACACATTCATCCAGATAGTCCCTTAAAAATTTATCCCTTAGTTGTTTATAGCGAAGATCGTTAGTGGAGGCAGGTGGTTGAAGGTTTTTGTGGAGGATTTATTTTGGTGTGCCTTTAAGGTATATATGCACCGATGCACACATAAACATACTGCAATAGTTCTTAAATGTTAAAAATCGTCGTCACTATTCATATCGGAGGTTGTCAGTGGACGTGAGCGACCAAAGGTTTTTGAAGACATTTTGTTTTATGCACATTTGCTATACATATTCCTCGTTACTCAAATAAAACAAAACACACCTGTACATAGATGTTCAAACACACCATCATAATTTATAAAAAAAAAATAACAAGCACCGATCAAAGGACACTGGTTCCATTGAATCTTAGCACTAATGCATAAAATTGTCTGATGGCGCACCATGGTATGGGTAAACAAAAAAAAATTACCAAACCAATTTTGATTTTGAAACCTCATCCCATGCTTCCAATATCTCAATAAATAACATGTTCTTACTCTATTATCAAGGAATCCCTATTTCCGGTGCTCCTCGATGAGCTGGATAGCTCCACTGGTCGATTCCACACATTTCCAGTGTTTTGAAATTACCATGAATTTTAATTTCCTCTCAACATTGGAACCATGCCTCCATGAGACATAAGAGTCTAGGTAATTTGTTTATTACCTTCCCATTTTCATTTTCATCCATTTAAAATTTGAATTTAGATTGAAATTCCAGACATTTTCCAAAAAGAAAATTCCAACTCCATGAGGTGTGTCGTTTCCATTCAGCTCATCATGGCAGAGTGTGCCCTGTGCTAACTTCACAGTAAGCACCGAAGTCGATGCATCTAATTTTTACCATACTTAACTAGTGCTTCATCTTAAACAACCAAGATCCAATGTGTTATAAATTACAATGCCTGATAAAAAACATATTGTTTCGTTTTGAACATAGAAGCACATATGTGTTCCATTTAACCAAGCACACCACTCAAAATATGACACATAAAATTTAACCGAGTGGTGCAATCATTTTAAACAAATGCATCAATGCCAATAACAAAATCACACTGGAATAGATATTGATCAGTTTGGCATTGCAGGGTGTTTTCTTTGATTCCCTATCTCTGGTGCTCTACAATTCACAAATCAGCATTAAACAAAATGATAATGCTTCAATAACATGGTAGCACTGATGTGTTCATAGTAACACATCACACTGCTTAATTTTCAATAAATCAATATAATGGAGTGATTCCCATAGTGCTACCAATCACACCAGTGCATTATACTAGATGACGCATCACTAAACATCATGCCAATGATCTAGAAACTATATCACATTGGTGTTTTCATTTAGCGAAAGTGCACCTCCATGTTTAAATTCCATAAAAATTTGGGCGGTGGTGCGTTTATGTTAACCAAATGTACGATTCTATGGGGCATCTTAGTGGATTACCCATTACCAGTGCTATCAACAAAAAAATGCACCATTAAACAAAGCGTCAGTGCTCCAATAACATGGTATCACCTATGTGATTATATTAACACATCACACCATTTAAGTTGTTATAAGACAATTTAACCTATCGGTGTGCCTAACTCCAAACAATGCACTAGTAATTTAAAGAGCATGACACCAGGCCAAATTTTCAAAAATTATCGACACAATGTGTCTTATGGTAAGAACTACTAAGATGCTATGAAGTGTGCAAATTGAGATAAATGCACCAGTGTGTTATATTAATCGAACACACTAGCCAATTTTTGAAATAATGTGTTTTCTTCGTGGTGAATCAAATAAATACAATGCATCGGTGATGTGTACTACAACACAACAATAAAAATACATAATAATTTACCATATCAATCCATTTTATGGGATGCCCCATTACCAATGCATTATAAGACAAACACACCAATATCAACACATGAAAAGAGAAAATGGAGTGTCGGTGCATTACATTCACCGAAACACATCGGTGTGGTTAAGTGAGTTTCAATGAGAAAATATTTAAAAATTTATCAGTGTGGTGTCTCTTTAAAAATGTGTCCATTACTAGTGCATTAGAAAAGACAATGCACCATTAAAAAACTTCTAGTTCTTGAAGGAATATAGAGTGTAAGTGTGTTTCATATAACCAAGCACATCTCTTTGTTTATCATTAAAAAATTATAATACAATGATGTTTTCTATAGAACCAACCACCCCGAGTTACACAGTTCATATGTGAAATGGAATTGTAGGTCATTTTGTATGACAACCCTTAACCGATGCACTATATATCAAAATGCACCACTATAGATATCGATGCTCGACTAACAATGCTGATCGATGCGTCAAAATTAACACACTTTTGTCCATTTCCTTGTGTCTGATATGGAGCACCAGAAGAGGTGCATATGAAGTTGTTAATATCATCGATTACTTTTATATTTTTTGTTTGCAAACATAAACTAATTTCAATTTTTGATAAATACAAATTATTTATATATTTTTGTGTTTTATATTTTAAATTTGTTTTATCTATATGTGTGCATGTGTGTGTGTTCCTAAAAGGGATTTTATGTGAATCAAATATGATAATGACACCGAGTGCAGTAGCAACAATAGCAGGAGCATCCAAAAGAAAAACAATTAAATTCACAAACTACACATGCAAACCTCCATAGTTAATTTTTGTGGAGGTTTTTCTTTGCAGAGGAAAAAACATAGGTAACTCTTCGATGCCTCTCACAATGTAGCGCATGGAATTGATAATCTATCACTTCCTCAATGCTCTACCTGACATCTTCTCCTCCATGGCCCACTCTACTTTCTCCAATATACCCTCCTCTTCATTCCTATAGCCATAATATGAATTTGTATCAATTCTCTTGTAGATCACATACCTACACCTCCTCCATTTCACCTCGAGGGAGCTTACCAAATGTCTCTTTGAGAATGAGGAGGAATTTCGTAGCCCAAAAATATCTATAACCAAGGCCCTTTCCTCTGACATCGAGAATATCAACATTGTTCCCTTCCAAGTATGGTATCTTGGCCCCTACTTTGGCATAATTAAGACTGCTGATATCTACGATCAGAGCTTCCCAGTGCCCTTTTTCCTTGTTCAATAAAAAGGGACCCTAGTGGTTGTATTAATTATAACATTGTTTCAAACTCAATAATGACCTAAGATCCATATTGTTTATTTAATAGAAGTTAAGAGGAACATTTGGAAAAACAACGGATGATCCATAATGTTGTCAGCATGCCTTATCACTAAATATTAAGCATTTCCTTAGCCTCATCCTACTCCTCTATGAGATACTCATTCGTGTCCTTAATAAGAATGACATCACATTCCTTATTCTCCAAAACCATGCGCTCTATCACTTTCTCATCTAGAAGGGACACATGTGAAACAAACTCTCTCTCTCTCTCTCTATGTGCTACCCGTTTCCCTTGTACTTCTCTACCATTTATTCCACCACATCCTCATATTCCCTGACTATTACTGGCTTAAAGAAAATGACCTCCCCACTCTTGATCATCAACTTGGTCTCCTTCTAGATATACTTGATCCTCTGCCACTCCCTCAACACACCGGCTAGCATCTCTTCCTCTACAAGCTGCTCGAATTTCTCCAAGATATTATTCTCATCATCCTCTTTTCCATAATAATTAGCTTGTAAATATCATATCTAAACGTCCTCTTATTCACCTCGAAGGGCTTATTGAATATCTCTTTGATATTGGGGAGGAATTTCCCAGCCGCACTTGTACAATTCATTGTTGGAAGATGGCATGTTACAATATTCTAGAAACCAAATGTACAAGTGCAGTTGGGAAATTCCTCCCCAACATCAAAGAGATATTATATAATCCCCTATAGGATACGAACATGAGGTCTATGTATTCTATTTACAAGTGGAATTATGTCATTTATTATGGCGACATGGATGTCGAGAAAAATATCTTAAAGAAACTCAAATAACATGCATAGGAGGAGATGTGGGCCAAAGAACCGAGGGAGTGGTAGAGGATCAAGTCTATCTAGAGGGAGGCCAGGTTGATGATTAAGAGTGTCCATTTCATTTCCATTAAACCGATCTTATTCAAGGAATATGAGGATGTGGTGGAAGAAATGGGAGAGTCAGACAAGGGAAACCAGAAGTAGAGAGAACAAGATTTTGTTTCACATGTGCCCCTTTTAGATGAGAAAGTGATGGAGTTCATGGTTATGGAGAAGAAGAAACATGATAAACTTCTTATTAAGTACACATATGAGGATCTTATGGAGGAGCAGGCCAAGGAAATGCTTAATATTTAGCAATAAAGCATGCCGACAAAGCTTATGGATCATCCATTATTTTTCCAAATGTGCTTCTTAAATTCTATTAAATATATAGTATGGACCTTAGTTCATTATTGAGGTTTAAATAGTTTTTAATTAAGACATCCACTAGGGTCTCTTATTTTTGAACATGGAAAAGGGGCATTGGGAAGCTCCGATCATAGAGATTCACAATATTAATTATGCTAAAGTAGGGGCTAATATGACGAACATGGAAGGGAACAAGTTTGATGTGCCTAGTGCCATAGGAAAGGGCCTTGGTTATAGATATTTTGGGGCTATGAAATTCCTCCCCGTCCTCAAAGAGTTATTTGATAATACCCCTAGAGGCCAAAACTATGAGGTGTAGGTATGCAATCTACAAGAGAATTGATGCCATTTCATATTATGGCTACATGAATGGTGAGGATGGTATCTTGGAGAAAGACAAGTAACCCATAGAGAAGGAGATGTTAGGTATACCACTGAGGAAGTTGCAAACTATTGAGTCCATGCGCTAAATTATGAGGCATCGAAGAGTGATCGACTCCACAAAGCACAACCTCCGCAAAACTTTAATTGTGGAAGTTTGCATATGTACTTTGTCAATTAAATTGTTTCTTGATGCATTTTTACGTAACAATCACACCAGTGTATTTTCAATCGCATTGGTGCACTATAAACAATATAACACACATGTATATTATGTGTTTTCAAATCATGTTGATGTTGTTGTTGTTTTATTTGTAAAACATATTAGAAATACGCTAATGATTTCTCTATTTTTAAACTAAATTTAAGATGTATCACTCATTAGAATCTAGATTTGTCATAGAATGTTTAACTTTAGTATTATGAAATCATTTACTTTGGATTGTAATTGCGGAAAATTATCACTATTAATTCCATATAAGTTTTAATTCTTCTTCAAGATGAATTGTTTAATTTCCAGCAAGATACAATATGTTGATTAAACACGTTTACAAAGAAAATAAAATTTTATGAAATGTTATTTTCTCATTTATTTTATTAATAACATTATAATAATTGTTCATAATTACATTTATAATTGTTATATTTAAAAAAAGAATATTATAATCATAATTATTGAATATGAAAACAAAATAATTAATAATAATGAATTTTAAATATTAATGATTGTAATGATTATAACATATTTGATGTAAATATTGTAACATGCAACCAACCACTTTGGATTATAGATTTTTACATATATTATTGAGTAGTGATGGTACAAATATCTTCCATATTGGGTTCTTGTTTTTCTCAAATATTATATTGGGATGGATTATGTAAGTGTCATATTAGACTACAAAATGCACCTCACTTTATATTAATAATACAAAAAATTAATAAAGGTCTTAATATAATCCACATGTTTTTTTTAGTTTGTAGGAAAAAATGTCATTTTCTAAAAAATTGGTTGTATTAAAATTTTATTGCAAAAACATGAACATGTGTTTTTAAATTATGATACATGTTACACAAAAAAGATTAAAATAATAGGAAACAACAACATTTTTATAATTTCTCTCTCTCTCTCTCTCTCTCTCTCTCTCTCTCTCTCTCTCTCTCTCTCTCTATATATATATATATATATATATATATATATGGAATTAATAGAAATATAACTATAAATGCATGTAATTTCATCAAAGATGAGTCTGTGTAAACTATTTAAAAATATTATCAAAATGAAACACAATGACAAATGATTTGGAAATGATAAATTTATTTTGGTTTATGTAGTCCCAACCACCACCTTGATTTTTAGGAAAAAATAAAATTTGACATAAACCCATTAGATAACATGGACATATGGTACTTTCCCTCCTAAAAAATTTAATTTTACATAATGTGCATGCATCCTGTGACATTAGTGTTCTATGTAAATTCTACAATTACTAATATTCATTCTCATATTTTTTGTAATCATGTAATGAAAATCATATTATTAATACATGTGTCTTATCAAATAACTAATATACAAATATCATCTATCCTCCATAATTAATCCTGAGATATCCTTAACTAAGTAAAGTTTTCCATATTCCATGTGTGAACCTATTTGATATTATAGAGCCCTTTGCATCATGAATAATCCATAAAGCATCATTTAAGGGAAAATGCATTATTTTTCACATGTGGGTCATATTAGGCCCTAATATAATCCCTAGTGTGAAATAATTATAATGGATAAGGTTCATTATACATGTCCCATGTGATCATTTCAGCTCAATGCACGATGGCCCATGAATTCTAAAATCCTACTTCATTCCCTAAGACATTTGTTTTCATCCTCTAACCATGACTAGGGCCTTCAAACTCATTATTGGTGTGGAAAAACTCATAATGGTGCACATATCATATCCATGGGATAAATGTTTCCTTTATAGGGCCTTTGTTGGTTTGGGACTGTTGTAACATAAACTAAATTTTTCATAATATTTAGAAAAAATTCAAATTGAATAGATATTTAGTTTTATTAAGGTTTTAAGTTCTTAGTTATTATGTTTTGTAAATAATATTTCAATAAAATTTTATAGGATTTTTATATATTTTATCTTTATAAGGTTTTTGTATTAATTAAAGTAGTTTATATTATATAGTTTACTATAAGTAATTATTTCATATTTTAAATGCTTAGTTTTGATTAATTTCAATATAGTTTTATTTATTTATAGTTTAATTATATTATGGTTTTATTGTTTATTTATTTAATAAAGTGTATGTTCAACAAAAGAATGATCACACGATTATATATGTTGATCAATGACTCACATAGTATCGCAACCCCTCTGCGTATTCGACAATTAACAAATGGGAGGGGGCCATGAAACTTAACCAAGGTTAAAAGCTTTGTTACATGTCGCACATCCATCAATTATAGCCCCCTCACCTATGGTCAATATAACCACACAAGACCCCTCCGCAATAAACACATAGACAAAGTGTGTCCTAGATGACGTCAACAAGCAAACAAGTAAATTCCCATGACACCTCTGAGTCAGGTTCTACCATGCATCATCAAATCAAAGTTTTCCGTTTATTAAGTAATCCAATAGTTAAGAATCTGCCAAGCTACAATAAGTGATAATTATAGATCAGCGAAATAAAGGCATGTGAAAGGTCAATATTATGCACATAAAGTGTACGATAAGTTCCATTTAGCACTTGTTTCTACCTGTTGACATCATCAAAAGTACACTATAGAGCCAAATGTCAGTTGTCACATCTTAAACACAATCATAGGTAATTATTTCACTAAGATTCCAGTAGTTGAAATATATGTCACCAATAGAAGCTCAAATTAGTTATCAAGTCAGGTCATACAAAGTTATTTTATTTTATAGAAGATCGATATTTCATAATGTTTGAATATCTTTAATCATATTAAAATGATTACACATATATATTCATACATTACATGTCATGGAACATCTATTAATTATATCCAAACAAAGTACAGAGTGAATAATTTTAAATCATGAGAAACGATTATTTGTTCCATAAATATCATGTATGATGAAAAAAAAACAGAGCTTTAAAAATGCATGTAAAAAGGGACATAGTTCACCCTGTTAGGATTGAAAAGTTGTTCTTGATCAATAACATGATATTGATTGAGATTTCTTAGGAAGAGACAATTTTAAATAGTTGTTTTTCCTACACAATCTCTATCAAGAAAAATGTTAAAGAGACATGTATAGAAACAGTTGCAGAAAAATATCAACATTCAGAAAGATCAGAGAACTAAACAAATCCCCATTTATTACAAAAGGAGGGAGAATACAAAATTCAAAAAACACTTTTGCGGTTGAAGAAAGACAGATCTTTAATAAAATTTTGGTAGGTTTTGAGTGATTCAAAATTTGTGTTTCATCTCATGTGATTTGTAACATCCCGCTCTTACACGCATTTATGACGTGACTTATTCTATAAGGACACTTGTGTGCAAGTGATCTGGTTCATTATATGAGTGATTGCTTCACTTATGGATTTTGATGATGATATTGTGATTTATGATGTTATGTTATGTTATTATGTATAGACAAGTTCTATTGAATGGTTCCTCCTGAGTGTGCAGGACTCTTGATAGGTTGAAGACGCTGACGACATAGATGGACCTCCTTGGACTCCCGATCGAGTCAGGGAGTGAACTATTTATGGTTTGGGTATTTTTGTTATTGCATATGTGACATATGACTGATATAATATGATGTTGTTTATGGATTGTTGACATGTTGTTTATGGATGCAGGTTGACGATAGCTTGCTAATCAAACTCACATTTGGAGTAGAGGGGTCACACATGACAACCAAAGACATTGAGGGAGAGGTGTGGCAACAACCCTACCACAACCTACTAGCACTCTCGTCATGGCTCTAACTATAGATTAATGATTACCTAGTTCAAAAAGACCCATGATGCCGTGAGGGTAGACTGTGACAGTCGATCACGATGATTCTAAGGGGCACACAATAAGGCAGGGTCCTTATTCCTTAGAGGCCCTTAGTCTCCCACAAGGTCACCTAATGGAGTATTGAATCCAGGGGTTTAACGTCTACCAAAATCAGTCATAAGGCAAGTGGCACCCTTCGAGCATGTAGTGTGTCTTGAAGGGCACATTGCGCAAATAAAATAGGAATGCAAGCGAGTGGCACCCTTGGAGCATGTAGTGCATATTGAAGGGAACGTCACGATTTTAACTCTGGCAAGTTAATAAACCTATTATTTAGAAAACTATGCCTCCTTAGGACCTGGTCGACCTTAAAATGAATGATGGTATGAGTAAAGTTTAATAGCTAATTTTTCCCTTAAAAACTGTCGCCAAGCCTAGTGAATTTAAACCTAGGTCTAAGTACAACATGTGAACAAAATAAAACTAAATGGACATGTAACAAGAAGGGGGTAAAGAAAATTCAAACATTAAAAATTAAAGTAAGATTTTAATGAAGGATTAGATTATTAAAAGGGTAAATTATTCTTTATGTCTAAACTTTCTAATTCTAAACTTAGATAAAAACGGGAACTTAAAGAAAAGGGGAAACTTAAAGAAAAAGGGGAATGTCTAACTTAGTAGGGAATCTAGCCTTTGGAACTTTCTAATTGTGAAATAAACTAGGCTTTAATTAAGGCGTCAATCATTTAAGAAATGTAAGGGACTAAAGTGACACCGAGGAGCGCTTTTAGGAATGCTTTTAGGTGGGTGAGAGAAATAAGAAAAATTGAATTAATTAATTAATTAATTTGTGGTGCAACTAAGGGATCGGGTGACATGTGTACGAGGGAGGTTTATCCTAATTAAATTTAATAAAAAGAATCTAATGAGGGTTTGGGAAACTAATCACTAAGAAAACCCTATAAAAAGGATGAAGGAGGGGGAGTACGGATCACGTCTGGAAGGTGTAAGGTTACGCTGCCGATATTTTTCTTGACTAATTTTTCCTTCTAGGAGTTGGGATGCCCAACTCGATTAGAGAGTGGTAGCTCGACCTTGCGAGACGATCTGAGAGATATCTTTTCTCTAGTTGTGTGCATGGCCCCTTTGCGGCTCGAGGGGATACGGGGGAAGAAGAGTACCCTTAGCATTGGTTGGGAGGTACCGGTGAGGTCTCAGCGATTAGCAAGCAGGAGAAAGGAGGATCGCTAGTTGTTGAAGAACATCTCCAAGACCAGTGTCGCCGGTGACAGTATTTTCAATAAGTTAATGGTACTAGGTTGATAGCATGTGTATGGTTGATTTTTCGCAATTCTAATGACTCTTTATTTACGCAATGGATCTAGTTGTAATCCAGATTATATAAGTAATTTGATGTCGCCTTATTTTTTGCAATGGATCTAATTGTAATAATGATTACATATGTAAAGGATGTAGCCTTATTTTCGTATTTGAGAAAATGGTAATAGGTTGATTATGTATGTTTTGTTGCCGTTCATTTATGCCATGGATTTAATTGTGATAAGCTAGATTATATGTGCATTATGATGTCGTTTCATTTCCTAATGGATTTGATTGTAGTAAGACTGATTACCTATGTGTTATGATGTTACTTAATTTCGAAATGGATGAAATCTTAACTGGATGGTTTCCTTTATGTCCTCGGATGTCCCCTGTTTCGCCTTGGGTTTAGTTGAAGTTGAATTATCTTTTATGTGAGAATTTATCCTCACCGCAACTTATCTCGTCTAGTAATAGCCTTTCACATTTTCTTCCCTGGGAATGACTCTAGATTACCTTTGGGGAAATTTGTTTGTGTCTTCCATATCCCCGAGTAAACTACAACCTTGTGGCCAAGCCCTGTGATTTTCCCAGAGATTGTTTATGGATACCCTGAGAAGGATAGGGTATTTATCTCCAATGACAACGTATTTATCTCCACGTACACTAATGACAACGTATTTATCTCTAATGACAACTCTAATGACAACGTATGCCAACGTATTTATCTCCACCAGATAGATAGCAGGTATTATTCCTTTAGAAAAAAAACGTTGATGACAAAAAATTATCTCTGCCAGACAACATGATTTATTCTAAAAAGGGTTAATGACAGCAAGTTATCCCTGCCAGACCGTGAGTTTTATTCGCCTTATAAAAACCCTTAATGACAGCTACACCTCCTGTCAAAACGAATACCCTTACTCTAAATTGGGACCCATCGTGGCAACAATTTCCTATCTGGCCTGAGGGCACTACGTCTAGAAGTCCCACCTGTTAACCCTCTATTTGATGGTTGAATAAGTTTTCTATTTTTATTGATTTAATTGTTGATGGTATAAAATTTTAATATTTAAATTTTATGCCTTATTAATTAAAAATTAAAATTTGGGTTGAATCTCCTTATAAACTTTATTTTTTATTGTTTTTATAAACGAGGTTGTGTAAACCAATTTTCAAATGAAAAAGTTATTGTTTTTATAATTTATTTATTTACAACAAGGAATTGATGGGAAGGCACAATAATCACAAAATTTTATTCTTATTAGTGCTAGGAGGTTTCTTTATTTACTAAATTAACAAATGGGTTTTTCGTTGCCTTATTGTAAAATTAATTAAACACCTTAAGGGTCTAGGACTTCACAAGGTATTTAGCCTGTTGTTCATTGATTCGATCACTATCGTCTCCCTTATAATGATTAAATAATTATTATTAGTTATTGATGTCTAATTAAACATGTTCATCCGAGGTGGGATTAGAGGACGAGTGATGACCTTGCGGGATGGGTTCTAAGGTTGGTTAAGAGTCTACTTTAGTTGATGTCATAAAGCCTTTGTTCATGGATTTCATCTAATAAATGATAGTTAGAGTATTAGGCTTCTTGCACATCTGGAATCTGCGTCTTAATGGATAGTTTAGATTGTTAGACTTCGTGCACACTTGAAATTGTATTAATGTTGGTCTTATACTTTAGTCCTTTAGCGCCCGACAAATTGTTTTGTGATGAATGACCTTTTAAATAAAAGAACATTTGCACGCACTGATTTTAGTATGATGTACGTCGTGTATTCTCAGACCTCTTGCACACAAAGATAATTGAAGTGTGGAACGTTGTTAAGTCATAGGACTTCTCGTGTTATGAAATTCTTCTAGATGATGAATTAAAAAGTTTTCCTTGCGCCCTCATTTATCTAGTTGCTGAATTGAATTAAGAATTGGTAATTACCTTGTGCCTCAATTAATTGCAATGTATGGAAGATGGTGGGGTTTAGTTTCTTTTTATGTCTTAAAAATCATTTGATTACGCCTTCGGTCACTCACGCACAGTGTAACTATGTGGATGCTGGAATTCCTAAGTGCTTAGATTAACTACACTCCTTGTAATGATGTGACTGATGTCCAATTCAGTACTTGTATCACACGCGCACTTGGGAGTTAATGACAATTTGTGATTGAACTCTTTGATTGACTTCTTCACACCTTGAACCTAAGATAAGATTATTGGTGCCATGGATATTATGATGATTATTATGGGGATGTTTGTGTGCATTGTTAATGATGGATTATATGTTGTACTTCTCGCACAAATTGGAATAATTGTCGAATTGGGTTGACCTCGTTGCACCTAATTTTACTTTGTGCAAGACTGTTTACTAACTAGTTTATCTCACACTTCATTTAAGTTAGGTTGTGAATGTTCTGATTTATTACTCTAGTGTGTAGTGATTATTGAATATCATTACCTATGACTGGGGGGGGGTGATGGTGTCGTTCTTTTATGATGTTTTGTTTTCTTAACGCAAAAAAAAAAAAAATTGACCTATTGTACATCGCTTGTTCTCATAATGACGGGCCCGTTACATGATTTCTCTCTCTTATGTTGTTTCTATTTTCATAAATTCACTCTTGAATGTGTTTATTAGTGAAGTTGTAACAATTTAGTATAACTACTACTTGTAATGTATCGAACATCCAACTGAGCTACTTTACGTGTATAAACTCATTAAATTATTAAGATTTATTACTAAATAAATTCTTGTATCGTGATGTACATGGGTTGTAGTGGTGAAAACTGCGTATATGCATGTTGTATAGTAGGCGATGTGTGTACATGTGGAAAAATCTATATTTTTAGCTTTGGATTTTACAAATAGGGATGATAAGTCTACATAAGGAAATGAAAAAAGGCCCTCTGTGCAAGTTTTCATAGGGTGAGGCAAATATTTCTAGAACATATGCCCCCTAATGTGTGAGGTCAGAGGAGTATCTGCGATGGCTGAAATACATTATAAACAACCCAGAAATGGAGTGATGGGGAACCAACTGGAAGAACTAGTTGTTCATTACATTTTGTACTGACTTTGCATACATGGCTGCCAATAGAATTACACTGTAGATCCATTTGAAAATATACCAAACAACTCTCTGTGGCCATGAATAGGAAAATATAAATGCAGTTACATGCCAAAAGATGTCATAGTCACGAAAAAGACCCAGTAGAACTAGTCCCAAAACCAATATGAAGATATGTATACAATGGATTCCAAATCGATCTCCCATGATTACTAAATTCATATAGGTATTGGTCCAATGAAAACGAAGCAACATCTCAGGAAAGTTGCGGCTACATACTGTTGTCTTCAATTCTTCTACACAATACTCCAAGGGTGCAATTCTACATCATGTGAATAAAGGATCTGAGGTCGAACACAATGAGACATCGTTTGATTACCGGTCATTGAGGTATACCGTTAACAAATGCAAGATAGCCTACCGATAATGAAAGTAGGTATCAAGGCACAAATTAAATGCTTACAAGTGTGAATAAAGAAGTTGTTGTCAAACACCTAAATAATCCATCGTTCATGAGACATTGATGTATTCCCAACTGTCAATGGCGAGAGAACCTTCCACTAATGACTACAAGCCTCAAGGTACTCATAAGAATCTAGGTCTTGTTTCCATCATAAATGAGCTGAAGTTGATGGAAGGAGACCCACTGAAAGGAGAGAATTAAGGCATCTCTCATTAGTCAGTATGAGTTACAAAGCAGGAGCTTCATGATTTGAAGGAAATCAGACGAAGAACATGTTCACGAACCAACGACCATGTGCGTCTTTCGTGTGTGCCGAGTGCAAGTGGTACACGAAAAAGACCCTTTGAATAGCAAACAATGAGGAAAATTATTGACAAAGGTGAGGAAACCACCAATAAGGCTAATGGCATTCAAGACACTGCACAAATCCTAATGTGTGAATATATGTCTTGCTGTCAAACATAAGGGAAACCACCTAGTCAATGACCAATGATGAAGTGTCGATTGTTGGGTTCAAGGTTACCTACCAATGATCAAAGTAGGACCAGGGTGCATGATAGGACTACAATATCATGTGATTCTGAGACAAGATGAGGGTATGGCTGATGCCGCAGATGCCACCTCTGCCTCGACAGATTCGCTGGGCTACCTCCCGGTCTTAAGGATTGTTCATTCACTTCATGAGCCGAAGCGGTTCTTTCAATTCCTTGCTGGAATCTCGATTCAATCAATCCACGGGTCCTTTCGGAAACTCCACCTGTGTGAACAACACTAGGCGTGAGCTTCACCTCCTCTGAGTGACCACTGCACTATAACCAAGGCCCAATTCCAAAGGCGCTTGTCGCAACTCACAATCTCACGAGTTCGCGAGTCAAAACTCTCAACTCCTCCTTTCCAAATTCATGATACCCAAAATGTCGATACGGGTATGGCTCCTCCTTGTCAGTGCCCTCCGCGAGTAACCACTGGCTAGGCTTAATGCTAGTTCCCATCACAACTTCGCGACTTCGCAAGTCTAAGGGTTGAACCTCCGTGCTCCTCCGGTGTGAACCTCCGAAACTTGAAAGTCAGAGAGGGTTGACCTCCCTTCGCACTTCTCACAACTTGCTACTTCACGAGTTTCGACGTCGAGCTCCCGTGCTCTTATCCCGTGAATCCCCGACACACGAGAAGTCAACAGAGTGTTGACTCCTTTCTCCAGGTGATGCGTGTCCACTTGTCAATCACGCGGGCCCCACCTTGTGGTTCTACCACGTGTCCACACTCGTGCCTCGACTCTCGGCACTTCATGACTTCTGCAGTTGAGACAAGGTCCTCTCATCCTCTGAACCCCCGAATGCGTGATAGGTGATGGGGTTCCTGATCCGACGGTCCTCCCATTCTCTGGATCCAATGGCTGTCCTCGCTCCTTGCGATTTCGGAACTTCGTGACTTGGAGCACCCAACCTTTGGGCTCTCACCTTGCGAACTTTCAAGTTCACGAGATCCGAATCCTAGACCCCTTCGACACTTCGCCGATCCTTCGTTTGTTGCCACCTTTCCTCCTTATATGGAAGGTTCAGATCTCTTCACGACTTTGCTACTCGCAAAGTCGAAAGAATTCCCTCTATGACTCTCGATGTCTGAATCCCTGATATGGGCAATCTCACGACACCTGTCCTCCTCTAGATGGATGGCTCCGATCCTTTCAGGACTTCACCAGATGCAAAGTCAAGATGCGCACCTCTATGAGTCTCAGTGCCTGAATCTCTGAAATGGACGATTTCGTGACACGCGTCCTCCTGCAGATGGATGGCTTAGATCCCCTTTTGCTATTTCGGGTCTTTCACTCTCCTTACGAGGGTTAAGACCTCGAGCTCCTCTCGACAGATCTGACGACTGTCGGCTATTCTGAGCTCCCATGGCTCAGAATCTCTTTGGCTCTATGCGCTCTTCCACTGCTTCCTGGACATGAAATCTTCAACGGTCCAGATCTCTTCAGCTGAATCCAATGGCAGTTGTGCTCATCCTGAGCTTTGGCGCTTTCTTCCCGGACTTGGAATAATTCCAAATGTTCAAAGGCCTCAACCTTTGTTTTGTTTCCCTTGCGAGCTCCACGACTCTGAGTCCTCACCTGTGCGTATGAAACCACTACTCCTCCTGAGATTTACTCTCGAATCCTCATAGGATTCTTCGGTTTTTTCACCTCTGCAGAGTCTCTGCACACACGAAGGTGCTATTCGTCCTGAGCTTTCTTGTAGCTTCGACCTCTAAGGAACTCAGTCTTTTTTTATTTCTCCTTCAGATGGAGAATTTGATTCCCTCCTCGCTATCCTTGCTCAAGCAATTTATTGCTGAATCTTCAGGGTATTCAGCAGCCCTGTGAAGATCCTTCTCCTTGGACTCTTCTCCAAATTCCATAATTCAAAAGAGTTCTCTTCTCATGCCTGTCTACACACTAACTCAATGCCCTCCTGGCAGAGTTGTACAGAACTCCTCAGAGATTTTGTCTTCTTCTGAACTCACAATAGAGTTCTTCTGTGCACTCCTTGCACCTGCTCAATGCCCACCTGGTAGAGTGTCTAGAATCCTCAATGATTCTGACTTCTGTTGAACTCACAGCAGAGTTCTTCCTTTGTGCACTCCTTGCACCTACTCAATTCCCACCTAGCAAAGTATCAAGAATCCTCAATGATTCTTCCTTCTAATGAACTCACAACAAAGTTCCTCCCTTGTGCACTCCTTGCACCTGCTCAATGCCCACCTGGCAGAGCTTTACAGAACTCAACAGAGGTTCTGTCTGCAATTGTGTCTCACCTACACAGCCTTTCCTTCTGAGGTATTCAACAACCTCCAAGGTCTTCCTCGAGTTGATGATTTCAGCTACTGTGCCCACCTGGCACGTCTTTGCCTAAATCTGTAGAGTTCAGAAGTGGATCTGTGTGCACAACCTACAGAACCCACAGTGTTATGTCACACCCTCATGGTGTGAAGCCTCAATGACCTTCAACAACCTGAAATCAAATAACTCTTGCAAATGCCTAAACATACATTCACAACATATGAAGAACACATCCAGGCATTCATTCAACACAGGAAATATGCAGAAAAACTGTTGTTTGCATTAAATGGCAAATGCCTGTTTTTACAAGGTGTTCCTGAGCACGACCTGTAACAAGGTCTCGGCTCCTTCTATTGAAAACTCACTCTCTCTTGTGCATACTCCAACTATTACCAAAATGAGATCCAAATTGATCTTTTACATGAGGGGGATCTTCGAGCTCTTCCCTCCAATCTCACCTACCCTATTCAATTACATTGAATGGGCTATCTAGTCCACAATCTGGATCTAGATCTCAGCCTTACAAACATTTAAGGCCTACCTACTTCTAATCCTGTGAAAATCACGGCCTCATGGCTCAACAACCTAAAACATTTAATTTCATTCATTCAAATTCAATTTGAAAACGAGGGTTGCACCTCTCTTCAGCACACGATTTGAAACCGCTGACGTGGCTGGTTGGCTGGCTGACTGACATGGAGAGATGCTCCTACATTAGATGACATGCAAAGTCGAGAGTTCTGAGAAATGGCTAACACAGGTTGATATACTTCCTTTGAACAAGAGCATGAGATATATGGAAGAATCTGACAGCATAGACTCAATGATGAAACCATGAAATGCAGGAGGCATCAATGAAATTCTCTATAGGGTCTGGAAGAGTAACCAGTCGATAGAGAAGACTCTGTAATGAGTTCATCTTCCTAAGGCCATGCTAATCTCAAAATTATGTTGATGAATGGACTCAAATAAATCTGTTCAAAGGCAACATGACTGCTGCCAATATAAGATAATACTCCATTCCCACCCGTATATTTTTTTTTCATAGATAAATGAATTCTATGATACAGAGGAGGAAACGAGTGTCACAAGTAAGCAAAATTAGTTCCAGCAGTGGAACGCACCTATGCTCAATGCAAGGAAATTCATGTGGGAGATGAACACTTGGGGGAATGGTCCCTCCTAGGTATAGGGTGTCAAATTGAGAAGGATATAAAAGAGTCTCTGCTTGGTTGAGGATGCAAAAAACCTGTTGAGGAAAATGGTTTATAATGCAAAGAGAGAACCAGATATAGGTTCAATACTGCAATCAAGGGCATGAGATGCAATCACAACTTCACACCAAAAAATGTCCTTTTTTATGTCATTTAGTCTACTTGTTATGAAAAAGGGATAAAATTGTGTCAAATAGATGTCCTTTCAAATCCAATTTATGAGTGTGAAAGAGACAAGTTCACTCAATAGTCTTTTCTCGTTTTGAAGATGAGTTGGAAAGTAGCTTAAATTAAACTCAATAAGAGGTTTCTAGGTGGCAAGTCACGAGGGAGGCCATTTCTCCCATGCTAGAATTCTGTGGAATGTCAGTATCTTACGAATGGCTGACATAAGCTTGGGAAAATAGAAATCTCTCCAAGTTGAGGAGGATAAAGCACTAGCGGAGGATATCGTCTCTGTGATATATCGTATAATGTATGTACATGAAAATACATAGGGGGGGGGCATTGGATACCCCACAAGACCATCCCAATCGAAGGGGATCTCCTCAAGACTCAGAGAGAGAGAACTTGGGGAGAGTAAAACTCTCTCTCGCTTAGAACGTGTAGGATCATGGATGCTAATGACATGGTTGAAGGATGCATCACCCTCCATAAAGGAAGTAGGATTGACCATGGATTGAATTGGTATGACCACCTTTTCAATTCTAGGTTGAAGAGGATGTGTGATAACAGTGGTAGGGAACACATCACCCTCGACAACAGGGGTGTGGTCAGGAGAATATTGTAGTGACATTATTGTCATGTCAATCAAAGGAGAAACAGGGTGTGGGGAAACCACAAATGCCTTGGAATTTGAAGGGACCTTAGGTGAGCCCCATGCTTCTGGTATCCCAGCAGTGGATGGACAAAAACGAGTAAGGAGATCCCCTTTGCAAGTCCTATAAATGAATTTAGGATTGCGTCTAAGAAGTCTAGGCTTCTCAATGCTTCAAGTGTCGTTCAAAATGGCTAGTGGCATGCTCTCAATCTGACTGACATAGGTGAGAGATTCATCTCCTACATGATGTACAGAGGTTGGATATGTGACATTGGTATGAATCATGGTGACTAGAGTGATGCCTCCAGTGTAACTAGCATCAGCTGGGTGCAGGTTGGCAACATGACTTGCAGAGGTCGTCAACCCATTTCCAGCATGACTGGAAGAGGTTGGTGATGGATCTCCAGTATAACTGGAGGTGAATGGCCTAGTTGTGGGTTATGGAATTTGATACCAAGGTCCAGGGAAAGATTAGCTTTGAAACATTGCAGGCTAGGAAGGGTCCTGGTTTACTCCATGTCCCTGTCTGGAAAGGTAGTACCCTCCTCCTAACTGATCCAAAGAGGTGCGTACAGGCGTCATCACTGAAGTCTACGAAGAGATGGAAGTATGATAAGGAACATTCAAGTGAGGATATAGGGTTCCCCCTTGTGAAGGGGTTCCATGAAGAGGGAATCCCGAACCGTAAAACTGATGCTCCCCATATGAAATACCTGGGGATACATGAGGACCCTTCATGGGAAAAGTGTTCAAAGGAACATGCATGAGAGACTAAGGATACACGGATGGGGTGTAATAAGTAGAATAAGCACCCATTTGAGAACTGGCTCCTGAAAGAGCATAGCTAGGACTAGATCCATAAGAGGGGAGGCTCAAACCTCCCACAGTGAGAGTTGTTTGAGGGACATGACTCATATCAAATGAATACATAGGCATCAGGGCCATGGTTCCCCTAGATCCAATGCTAGGATTCATATAAGTGGGCCCCCAGATCCCAGCAGTGGCTGGACACAAACGAGTAAGGTGATCCCCTTCTCAAGTCTTGTAAAGGAATTTAGGCTTATGTCTAAGATGTCTAGGCTTCTCAATACCTCCAGCTTCATTCACAATAGATGGTGACATTCTCTCAACCTGATTGACATAGGTGAGAGATTCATCTCCTACATGATGTACAAAGGTTGGAGATGTGACATTGGTATGAATCGTGGTGACTAGAGTGATGCCTCCAGTGTGACTAACAGTGGTTGGGTGCAGATTGTCAACATGACTTGCAGAGGTCGTCAACCAATTTCCAACATGATTGGCAAAGGTTGGTGATGGAGCTCCAGTATAACTAGAGGTGATTGGCCTAGCTATGGGTTGTGGAATTTGATACCAAGTTCTAGGGAAATATTGGCTTTGAAACATTGCAGGCTAGCAACGGTCTTGGTTTACTCCTTGCCTTTGTCCAGAAAGGTAGTACCCTCCTCCTAACTGATCCAAAGAGGTGCGTACGAGCATCATCACTGAATTCTTTGAAGAGACGGAAGTATGATAAGGACTATTGAAGTGAGGATATAGTTTTCCCCCTTGTGAAGGGGTTCTGTGAAGAGGGAAGACTGAACCATAAAATAGATGCTCCCCATATGAAATACCCAGGAATACATGAGGACCCGTCATGGGAAAAGTGTTCAAAGGAATAGGCATGGTAGACTGAGGATACACTGATGGGGTGTAATAAGTAGAATAAGCACCCATTTGAGCAATGGCTCCTGAAAGAGCATAGCTAGGACTGGATCCATAAGAGGGGAGGTTCGAACCTCCCACAATGAGAGTTGGTTGAGGGACATGACTCATATCAAACGAAGACATAGGCATCGGGGCCATGGTGCCCCCAAATCCAATGCTAAGATTCATATAAGTGGGCCAGGGAGAGGATTGAAAAAGTGAAGACATATCAATAGGAAAATGACTAGAGACCTAAGGCACTGACTGAGCGTCATGGTTGTGTACACCATTATGAAAAGAGGGTGGATTTCCCCCCAATAAATGAGTAAACGTCATGGAGGGGGGATAAATTAATGAGGCAGCCAAAGCAAATCCACTATTCATGATAATGAAAAACTTAGTAAAAACCCCTAAGGCCAACTAGTAATCAAAGAGCACATTGAAAATCAAACGACCAAAATGCACACAAACAGGGTAAAGTGGCCTCCCTCCCTAAATAAGCTATGTTTCTACCAAGAGGGGCCTGAGACTCCTTGATAAATATATGAGGTAACATAATCAGTTATAAGGGCCCTCATGGGCTTAACAACCAATCGGTCAGATACCTGTAGAATAATCCCTACAAGTAACCTATGTGGCACCTACGTCAAGAAAGTAATAAACCAATGTAAAACCAATGCACAGGCTAGCAGTCATAATTCAGGTCCACCGTATGGGTAGGGTAGCAAAGCCTGAAACCTTGAAAGTGATACCTCTCACAGAGGTAATGGCACTAGCAATATCCCCATATACGAATAGATCCCCTTAAATATCTATGATGCTAAGAATGTATCAGGGGGATATCCCTTCAACCAACCTCGCATGACCTTTTGATTAACTCCGGTGTGAGTAGAGCCTCCTGATATTACCAGTTATACATTGGATTTCTCCACTCCCTTTCTGAGACACATATGTTGATTTAATTTCCTTGGAGAAGTTTACTCACAAAATCCTATTCCAAGGCACTAAATCCTAAGCTAGTGTGTGTACCCTAGAAAATAAAATCGTGACTAATCAATTTTAAATTATAGCGTTAATTTTAGTGGTTGTGATTACTCAAAAAAGATATGGTAGTGAAAATCATGATGGTATGACTCTGCAAGAAAAGTAAATATGAATATAATGCAAAGTCCTAACTTCAATTTTCAATGAATGATATTCTTCTAAAAACAAATGCAATTTTCAATTTCAACTCTACAATTCTGAAGTAAAAATGAAATCCTTCATTACATGCAGTAATCTAATGACAAGGAATCAAAAGACCAAAATGCCAAGCAATGAAAAATGCCTAATATTTTTGTATTTTCAGTATAATAAAAATGAAAATGCATGGACTAAAAAGAAAATTGATATATAAAATCTATTGTGTATAGAAAGAGATAACTCAAGTAGGATACCAAGTAGAAAAAAACCCAGCCCAATGTACAAAGACAATCAAAATGAAAAGGTGATGAGAAAGACTCCACCCAAAAATTCAACCAAAGACCAGTTTCCTGTCATCCCACAGGCACTTAACAGGCATTACAGAGACCCAAGAAGACTCAACAAACATCAAATCCCACCCAACAACCAACAAACCCAACAAACAAGAAAGGAAATATGATGTACGTGATTTTTCAAGGAAATAGAGCGTATGTACACAGCTTGTAGAGGGACAACCTGCCTATGTACGTGACTCTCAAGCCAAAAAGCACATATATGTTTCAAGGCCAGGTAAGGGAGAAGGCTGAAACTCAGACCCAAAGTGAATATAGGCTGTCAAGCAATGATATGACAAGAAACAAAATAGTAACGAGAGCAATCTAAGGAGAAAAGTACTCCAAACCCTAAGAAAGCAGATTCAATCCCCAGTATGGTCGCCAATTCTGTATAGAAATAGAATCTCTCTATGGCTCTAGGGTAAACCACAACAGATGGAAATGACTGCAGAAATCAACTCTCTTCTCAAGTATGTTATGAAAGTAAATATGTTAGAAATACAAGATAAAAGTCCTACCTCATCCAGACATTCGATGAAGTCCTCATTGAGCACTTAACCCAAAGAAATATACTTGCAAGTAGTCCTCAACAACCAATCCAAGAAATCATATGGTAATATTATATGATGTTAGCACATTCAATATCATAATCCTTTAATAAACATGACAAATACGCTAATGGAATAATAATTCAAATATTTGCAAGATATCAATTGGATGGGAAAAGAGTATTTCTATTAATATATGATCAGTAGAAGTGAAAATGTTACAGAATTTTGAGTCGACACGGTTCAGAATCGAGAAACTAAGTTCCTTCCAGTTGGGCCTCCACCACTTCAATCCTCCACCAAAGGCAAGCTCATAATAGATAAGCAATGGGGTTCTCAATCAATAAGGGAAGAGCGTGGGGGATGAACATTGTGTTCAGACTTAAAGGACAAAGGGATGTAGACTCAATATGAAGTAAGTAATTTCTCCAAAGAAACTTTTCTCTCAAAGTTGAATTATTTCTCCTCTTTCCATTGCTCGGAGTTGGCCCATTTATAGCCTTCAAAATGGAACTGAAGGGCCTATTCAGAACATTTCCAGTATATGGAAGGCCAAGGATCATAGATCTCCTATCGTGACATGGAAACCCGACATTAATTTTCATTTTCTTGCAAAAATCTCGATGTACGCGGGTTGTAGTGGTGCAACCTACGTATATGCATGTTGTATAGTAGGAAAGATACATACATGTGGAAAAATATATATTTTTATCTATGGATTTTACAAATAGGGATGATAAGTCTGCATAGGGAAATGGAAAAAGGTCCTATGTGCAAGATTGCATAGGGTGAGGCAAATCTTGCTATAACAAAATTCATCATGCATCTACTACACAACATAAATGGATCTTAACTACAACATATTATTTTTCAAAAATGGGTGGAAGAAATTCCTACCAAGTCTGTTATTGATGCAGTTCTATTCAAACTTCTTGAAGAAAATATCCTTGCTAGGTTTGGATGTCCTAGGAAAATCATAACTAACAATGCACAAGATTTTAAATCACTTGCAATGATAGATTTTTGTCAAAAATATATTATTATTATTGGAAATTCTACTACTTATTACCCACAATTTAATGGATTAGAAAATTCATTGAACAAGAGTTTGATTAGAGCCATAAAAAAAATGTTAATAGATAACAAAAGGGCTTGGCATTCACACTTAAAATTTGCACTCTGGGTCAATAGAATCAACACTAAAAGATCCATACGTATATCGCCTTTCCAATTAATTTATAGAAAGGATGTTATACTTCCTTATGCATGAGAATCAACCCCCCACCCATATCAAATTCGATTTCAAACCTTCCAGAAGGTGGACGTGGCCTTGAGGATACAATTTCCTCTAAATTTGATGAGTTGGTTAATAATTTGTTGCGATATTTCCTTATTTCAGGGATTGTGAGTGATAATAGGGATTATATCAGATCCTTTTAGTGATTTGATCCATATTGTACTAGTTATAAATGTAACCTTCCGACATTTGGAGGGAGATCCTTCACAATGTAAAATCAAGGAATGACCCATACATGCCATACCATATGTAATTGAGCTCAATGTAATAGAGATTGTGTATGATTTTTGTATATCTGCGTATTTACTTTTATCTGTTTAAATCCATAAACCTTTTGTTGATGAGTGTGAGTAGGAGGCCACCAGACAGATTTGCAGATATGGAATATTGTGAAAGTGTCATATTCCATCGATGAAGGTGATTGATTGTTGATCACTGAAAGGGATCGACGATGATCCAACCCTTTTACATGAAAAAAGAAGAGATTGTTAATAGAGATGTGACCCCCCAAAATGATATACGTTGTGGATTGGAATTACACATGTTGAGAGGAGGATAATTTACGTCCCCAATAGATTTGGGATTATGGGAATGCCTTTGGCCCCAGAAAATAATAATATTCATCCATTATTAAAGACTAATTAAGTCATGACCGTCGATCTTGATAAGTGATTAAGCACTCCAAGAGATTAGCCCTTGGCCACTACTGTTATCAGACTAATCGGTAGGTGTGGACACCAACTGATCTCCCTAGATCCACCTGGATCTAGAAAAAAATAGGATAGGACATGACTCTTTCCCTAAGTTTTGACCATTGAATCAACTAGTAGGAAGGAACAAGTAACATAACTTTATATCCCTTCCTAGGGTCTCTGTTTCTCCTGCTTCGCTTCGGTGCTCTCGTGAGGTCAAGACCAAGACAACAAAAACCAACCAAAGTGAAGATAGCAAGATATATTCAACAATCAACTTATGTTTATGATCAAGGAATTACACAATAAAGCAAGAATAGCTTTATGGGAAAGGGACATGCCGCTGTATCATATTGATGGAAAGTAAAGATTACAACCTGATATCCTTGATGTCGCAAGCTTCCTTTCGATGGCTCTTGGCTTCCACACACACATTTGCTCAATCCTTGTATGAAGAAGATCAAATCCTCTTGATAGACTTGCTAGAGTCTCCAAGCTATTGTTCAGCTAAGTCCTTCACACAATTCTTTCACCAATTCTCCAATGAATCTTGCTTAACCTTTTCCATGAGAATTCCCTCAATATATAGGAGAGAATGAGATAGTTACTTGGATAAGAATGATCCCAAAATATCAAGGAATCTAGTACAAAGATAACCATTCAAATGCCAACCCATCCTTCTAGAAGATTCCCTTATAGAAACATCGAGAATCCATCTTTTTCCATGATTTAGGAAGATTTTGCACCCTATATATTCAACACAGTGCGAGAAGTTCGCACCCTGGCTTAAAGAATCCTATGAGAATGAGTCATTCTCGCACCCAAATGTACTAGCAGCCTACGAACCTTCTTCAAAAATAAGTTTTCTGGGAAGAGATGAAAGTAACTTTTCTCAGGAGAAAGTTCTTATGAAGAGCCTGAGTACACCATCATCAATACATCATCATGACGACCAAAATCATGGGTAACAGAATGCCCCCCAAAGTATGAGGTTGGAACCAGTGACAGTCGAAAGACTTTGTAAGCTGCATGTGTGTGTCGGAAACCAGGAGTACACCTAATTGGAAACCTGCGAACAACGAAGAATCTACAGAATATCATATATATTAATTCTGAGGTAGGCATTCCCATACTCAGATCACAGACTGATGACATTGTAGACATGGGTCATGGCCACCAATCATACACTGTGGATCCATGCCGTCAACATATAACATAGCCACTAGGAATACACTATGGATCTATGCAAGAAATTTCAAATTAAGATGACATAGCCACGAGACATAAACAGTGGATCTATGTGTCGCAGACTATACATACTCCATCGCAACCTGGACAAAAAAGATGATATCCAGGGTCTTCAATCTTGTCGCCCAAAGTATGAATATAACCATGTGATTACATGTGTTGAAGTTGAACATGGAAGAAACCACTTGATTACAAGTCATTGATGAAACCGTTAACAAGTGTGAGGGAAATCATCATTGATGTCAATGACTCCCAAGGTACCCTAGTACAATCCATCAAGTGTGAATGAATGAGTTGAATTCGAAAATACGATTGAATCTTTCGATCAGGGGTCAATGATGTAAACCCATGTTGAAAGCGAGGAAACCTGCCATTGAGGCATGCAAGCTCCAAGGTACCAAATAATTTCTAAGTCTTGATTCTGGATAATGAGCTGAAGTCGACGGAACAAAAATCATCACAGGAGGGCCTTGATGTATCCCCCATCAATGACACGAAATGAGTAACAGATTTTTGAAGGTAAAACAGAGTATGATTGAACTGGACACAGGGAAGACCAACACGGAGAGAATGGACAACTGTAGATGGCCGACTCAATATAGGTTTCAGATGAACTTCTCTTGAACATATGAACGACACGACCAATGATTTGGCAGCATTGACTCAAAGATGACACAGGGAATGACCTTGTAGCAAATTGAATGAGAGTCAAATGGATTTCCGAAACCAGCTTCAAATGATGAATAGGGGGTGTCATGTTCAAGAGTGACACTTACTGCCAATCAATACGAAGATGAAAACATATCCCTTTCCCAAATTTTCCCCCACCATTTCTGGCAAGTACCTCTTTATTTTTACGCAAGCTTGAGGAGGATAACATATGCTTGTTGATATAAGCTTATCCTTCGGATAAGTCCTTCGAAGTATGTTTAACGAACCCTAAGGAGGAGTGGTTCGGTCTCATTTTGGGTCTGTTGATGTTTGTTTAACGAGTCCAAATATAGAAAACTCGAAGGTTTTTCATGATTATAGAGTTTGGAAAAACACTTAAAAGAGAACTCTCTCAGTTCCTTTTTCGTAAAATAGTCTAGATGAGACCGAAAAAGAGATAAATTATCGCTCACCAAACACTTACTTCAGATACTTTATCGAGCATGAAAATAGCAAGTTCGCTCGGCTATCTTTTCATGTTTAGAGAGTCTGAAAAGAGCTTAAAGAGGACTCCAGGGGGGTTCCTTTTTCGTATAACCTTCTTGAGCCCGAAAAAGTGATAAAAGTATGTTCAGTCACGTTCTCGTGTATTTTCGAGCGCAAGAACTGACAAAGACCACGCTCGAGGTTTTATACAAAAACCATAAAAAACAATCAAAACACACAATGACAAAGAAAAACATGTCTGTATCTCTGTATTTGACCATCAAAATCATCACGCCTGCAAAAGTTACACTCAAAATGACATTAGGGATTAGGGTTTAATAGATAAATAATCATAAAAAACCAAATGACATAGTAAAAGTAAATAAAAAGGAGTAAATACTCTTTTTACCATATCATTTTTACCTTTCCACTATTTGAGTTCAAAAAACCCCTCTTTTACCCTCGAAGTTCGACGTCAGATTGCAGGAATTACGAGTGTCCATTCAACGAGCCGTCAGTGGCAATAAGGTAGGCTCTTTGTCTTTAACACTTTCATGGTTTAATTTTGCAATTTCATTGGTTAAAATTCATTTTTGGGTTGATTTTACAAGCCCTACTTGCGCGCTGCCATTCTCACAAGCGGGCTACACGGGACCTGCGAGAATGGGGCATTCTCACAGGTGAGCCTAAGGTAGCCTGTGAGGTTCTCGCACTGTGCCCAAAGGGCACCTGCGAGAACCGCAAAGCTCAATTTTTTTTTTAAATTTTACTTAATGAAAGAGAATGAATTCATGAAAAAAGTTGTTAATCTTCTTGTTCTGCTTCTTATGCAGATAATTGGCCATCAAAATGGTGCTTGAATGGCGTGAAAGGGAGCATGAAGAAGACAATGCAATTGCCGGAAATCATCCACCTACTATTTCTTCTTTGAGAAACTGTGGACTCCTGAAGTACTTTCGTATCCTAGGTATGAGGGCCCAAGTTAGGTTGTTAGAGTACCTAGTGCGTATGTGGGACCCTAATCAACAGGTATTTCATATGGGGGTCCACACATTGTCCTTAGATATTGAGGACATTTACTTTTTGACTGGATTTTCACGGCGGGGGTACTATGTGAGCCTAACTGGTAGCAGAGGTGGTGGGCTGCCCATGAGTGAGTACTGTTGTTTACATTGCGTTCCTGAGGCAGAGAGAAAGAAAGGAAAAGTAGCTATTTGGGGGGTACGAGATTTGACCCTCCGTACTATCCTATTCACCATAGATCGGATGGTTGGGAGTATTACTCCTCACATGGCATTACAGAATTACTTTCAGTATGCTATTGAGTGTACTAGGCCTCGGGTGTTCAACTGGGTAGATGCAATGCTTCGTAGCGTAAAAAGATAGTTGACCAAATGCAAACGAGGCAACCTGAAGCAATTCGGGTACGGATCTTTGTTGGTGTCCTTCTTCCTTGAGAGGGTCCCATTACTGAGGATGCAGGTTGAGTGGAATATACCGGCTCCCAGGGATCCAAGGATGCTGAGATGGTGTCGGCTTATGGCCTGGCACGTGGCTGGACCGATCATCAAGTATGATGATACTTTCTTTGACTGGATTCAACCATAGTTGTTGATGGTTGACAACTATGCTTATGCTGGGTTGGATTTTCGAGGAGATCCGGATTTAGTAATTCTAGAGGATTCTCAGTGGGGGGACCTTGGTAAGAAGTACACACATTTTTCTTTTTAAATGATTTTTGTGAATTTTATCATATTCAAATGTTTTTGTTTGATATGTTTGTCCAAAAACTAATACAAAATTCATTTTTGATAACACAGATGTTGGACCTTACCAACCTCCTGGTACTTCTCCCATTCAGCGGCAAGGAGAAGTAGTGGCAGCTCCACAATATGCTGAGGACTATCAAGTGGTGGAACAAAATCTAGAGGGCCTGACCATAGATATTCTGGACATGCCTCTGGAAGAGGTTCCACGACGCGATCAACGTCATACTGTAGGAGTATCAACATCCATGAGTCGACTGCTCTGTAGGGTTGCTCGGGCAATCGTGTGTTACTGTGAACGTCATCCATGACGTCACTTTGTAGAAGTTATGAGCTTCAGATTTTGGCATTTTGGTCTTCGGACACACTTTTTGTAAAAAACTCTTTTGATCGTTATATATACATACGACTTCTACTGGTTTATCATGTGTTGTGTGAACATTGATGTGATTGATTTATAAATGATTCAAATGTCTGTCTAATACATAATTAGCCAATGCATCTGTTAATGTATTTAGACATCTAGGAATATTCAATATAATCAAAATAACGCTCCAAGAGGTGAATTCACAAATACACCCGTAACAAAGTTGGACTTCGAATAGTGTAGACATTACTTAACTGTAGTACTACAAGCTGCGAATCAAGTCGCACAACCAATGACGAATTCCGAGCGAGATAGCATCAACCAATAATTCAATAATGGCACTATACTCTACAATGTTGTTGGTCGCACGACTGAGGCACACACCTCGTAAGGAGACAAGTTCGTTTGTAGGGGAGTAAATTTCCCATGCAGCAGAAGCAAGGTTCTGAGTACTACAGCTAGCGCCATCAACGAAGCCAATATAGGGTAGCAAAGACTCCGACATCTGGAAATCAAACGCAACGTGACATAAGGGAAGAGACCAGATAAAAACAAAAGCAAGCTATAGTAACACACAAAAGTATGATACAATAAAAATACAAGTACTTGTGCACAAATGATTTTATGCATAGTACTTCTTCAAGTACAACCCATTCCTGGGTTCACTCAAAGGGATACCATCGTAATCTACTAACTCATAAGCTCCTTTTTCCAAAACTCGTCGAACGATATAAGGACCTTGCCACATGGCTTCAAATTTCCTAGCTCCTAACATATCTCGATCTTGTTCATAGAGGAGAACAAGATCACCTTCGGAGAAAATGTGAGGCTTGACATGCTTGTCGTATTGGGCCTTGACATGTTTTTTCTGGGCTTCTATGACTAGGGTGGAATCACGTCGAGTTTCATCTAATCGCATAAGATACAATAGACATTCTTTCTCAGCAGAAGTGTTGGGTAGGAGTTCAACAGCTAGTTTTAAAGAGGGTATCTCACATTCGATAGGGAGAATGGATTCCACACCATAGACTAACCGAAAAGGTGTAAACCCAGTAGCGGACTTGATGGATGTCCGGTACGCCCACAATGCTGAAAACAACATTGTGTGTGAACTTGTTTTATGAATCCATATCATTCGTCGGAGCATAGTTATGAGAACTTTGTTGATTGCTTCAACCTAGCCGTTGGCTTGTGGATAATAGGGCATTGAGTTATCATGGCGAAGACCCAACTTTTCAGTAAGTTTGGACATCATAAAATTCCTAAAGTGGCTACCGTGATCAGTGAAGATAGCTTGGGGAACACCAAAACAGGCTATGATGTGATTAAAAAGAAATAATGTTGCGGTCTTTCCAGTGTTGTCAAATTTCAGCATCGCCTCGCCCCATTTCGTAAAGTAATCAACGGCTACAATAATGTAACCATGCCCCCTGATCGAGTGAGGGTGACATGTCATGAAATCGATGCCCCATTTCGAAAAGGGACCAACTGAGACCACAAGGTGAAGAGGAGCAGGATGTGACCGTATCTTATGATTATAGGTCTAGCAAGCATGGCATTTCTGAATGGTGATTATGCAGTCGTTAAATAAAGAAGGCAAAAAATACCCTGCTCGTAAGATCTTCTGGGCAGTAGCATACCCAGACATATGACCACCACATGCTCTAGAATGGTAGTCATTCAGAGATTTCTCAGCTTCATCGAACGTTAGACAACGTCGAAAAACAGTGTCAATCCCTCGACGATAAAGAGTATCCCCGAGGATAATGTATTGACGAGCTTGATAGCGTATGCGACGTCGTTCAGTACTGGAAAAAGTTGGCCGGAAAGTCTGGGTTTGGAGATATATAATGATATCCCCATACCAAATATCATCAGTGCTAATAAGGAAAAGAGATTCATTGGGTAATGAATCAACTGCTACATTTTCCATTGTAGAATGGGGAAATTCGCATATCAACTCAAAAAAAACTAAGGACTTCTTGGACTTGGCGCATTCGAATTCCAAGTCAAACTCCTGGAGTATCACAATCCATTTGGAGTATTGTCCCCATAGCAATTGATGTGTCAAAATGTGTTGCATAGGGTTGCAATGAGAAATCACCGTAGTCTTGCGTGAGAGGATATAGTGCCGGAAGCATTGGACAGCTTGGACGGTAGCCAAGGCCAGTTTCTCGACATGTTGATACTTGATTTCATTCGATGTGAGACTTCGACTCAAGTAGTAAATAACATGTTCGTTGTGAGCGTCATCCTCTTGGACGAGAACCATGCCAATGGTGTAATCTGAGGCAGCAAGGTAAAGGAAATAATTGCGACTATAATCGGGGGGAAAGAGAAGCGGAGCACGCGTTACGGACAACTTCAAAGATTCAAAAGCATTGTTGGAAATGGTATCCCAGACAAACTCTGAATCCTTTTTTAATAGCTGCATAAATCCACGAGTTATCTCGATGTAATTTGGGATAAAACGACGAAGAAATTTTGATTTCCCTTGCAAACTTTGCAACTGGTGAAGTGTAGAAGGAGGAGGGAGATAAAGGATCGCCTCAACCATTAAAGGATCCACCCGGATCCCTTGACGTGAAACGATAAAACCTAGAAGACGGTTGGATTCCACACAGAAAATGCACTTATGAGGGTTTAAACGTATACGATAGAACCGACAGCAAATGAAAATGGCTCGGAGGTGGGTTGGGTGATCGACTCTGTGCATAGAATGAGCAGGTAAATCATCCAAATATGGTTGAATGGTGTGCTTGATATCATGAAAAGCATAAGACATAGAGCGTTGAAAAGTTGGGCCAGCATTCTTGAGACCGAAAGGAAGTTTTCGATAGGCAAAAGTACCCCAAGGACAAATGAAAGCAGTCTTATGTTGATCCTCGGGAACAATGTTAATTTGATTATATCAGGAGAAACCATCCATGGGAGAGAATATTTCACTTCCGGCACAGTCATCGACAATTTGATCGACGAAAGGGGTAGGAAAGTTGTCTTTTGAACAAGCTTTGTTGATATCCCTATAATCAACGCATACATGAATTGTACCTTGTTTCTTTTCAATCGGGACAAGATTGGAAACCCAGTCTGTGAGAGCCACCGGATAAATAAAGCCGGCTTTCAGAAGTTTCTCGACTTCAAGTTTTATAGCAAGCACTTTACGTGGGTGAACTGGACGAAGGCATTGTCAGACGGGTTTAGCGTCAGGATATGTCTTGATCTCATGTATCACAATCTCAGGATCAATACCCAACATTTCTTCGTAGCTCCAGGTGAAGATGTCATGAAACTCTTTGAACAGGGATGTATAGGTGACTATTTCGTCAGGGGAACACGAAGCTCCAATATGGACATTTTCGATGATTCCAGGTTTGATGGATATGTCAATGGGAATCATGGGCGAGATATTTATTAAGTTCCCTTCGGAAAACTTAAAGTGTGCAGACTCAGGAATGGTCGAGATGATGATAACGGTCGACGGGGTTGAAATCCATTGGTAGTTCTCAAGAGTATTTTGCTCCAGAAAGAGGATGGAACGATGATGCCCATCGTCCCAAGGGGTGTCCTCCATGATGGACATGATCATCTCGTCAGTGGAAAAAATAACACGAAAAGGATCAGGAGACAACTCATCAAGAGAGGGGGTATAAGGTGTTGTTGATTGAACGGCCTGATAGGTGGATTCAACTGGACTTAACAACATTTCGTCGTCGAAACGAAGATGATCTCCAGGGTCAGGGACTATCCAAGGGTCGTGAGATGCAGGAAGTTCATGAGGCAAAGTGGAGATCATGTTGATGGAAGCAACCGATGAGTGTGAAACATCGGGTGGTGGAATGGGGAAAGTACCCATTAACGAGGAGTCCTTGAGAAGGCCTACACTGACGTTCTCATAACCCGATGGGGTTTTAGCAATAAACAATACGTTTCCAGTACAAGTATCAAAATTAAATAAGGGGAGTTGGTCGACGGTAACAACCTTTCCTTGATGAGGGAAACGTACTACACGGAAAGGGGTCGATACAACGGCGCGCATGGAATTGATCCAGCTGTGGCCAAGCAGAAGATTATAATCAAGGGGAGTGTCAAAGACTTCCACTTCGACTTGGACCGTTTTGCCTTCTAACTTGATGGGAAATGAAGGAAGAACACCATAGGGCTTAAAACCAGAGTCATTGAAGGCTTTAAGAGTGTTCTGGGATTCATTCAATGAAGTAGAGACAATGGCTTTCCAGCAAGCAAGAGACATGACACACGTCGAGGCACCCTCATCGATAATGGTTCGGCAAATGTTTTTGTCAGAGACAGCCACTTGGATCTGGAATGTGAGTTGAGGGGGTAACCTTGGGATGTGATATTCCAAGTCAAAGATTATTAAATTTGTATCCATTGGGTCAATTCAACTGATAGCTTTCAACAGTGCCTTCCGTTGTGTAGGACAAGTTTGAAGGACTTAAAGGGTTGACATCACAGAGGGTGCTTGGGCCAGATCTTCAACAATGTTGTAGTTCTGGGCCACACGAGCATGAGTATTGAAAGACGATTTTCGAACGACGCCCTTTGGTGGGGGTCGAAGAACTGTGTCGAGGCTCGGTTGTTCGAGATGAAGAGGACCATTGGTAGGTGAAGTCGTAGGAGAGGGTTGTACCAAGGAAGGGGTTAAATCATCAACCTTCTCCTTAGAGGGAGAATAATCTTTGGCTCAAGTAGTGAGTGAAACATTGTTTTTCTTAGAATCGCCAGTACACATTAAAACATAGGAGGTGGTAGAAGATGAGGGTTGGTCATGGATGACCAACTGAGCCTGTTGTTGAGATGGGAAGGGTTGGGAAAAGACAGCCGGTGCAGGTGGTTTTGGAGCTCCTTGAAGGAACTTAGTGACCTCGGCACGTTGTGGACAATCCTTCATGTAGTGATCATCACCACAAATAAGGCAAGGGTATTGTGGTTTGCGCTTATCCCGATCGTCAACAGGGGTAGTTTTGGTTTGCTCTGCTTGAGAATTATTTTTTCCCTCCTTATTCTTACCTCTCCCCTTTTTAGATTTGTTTTTACCGGCTGGGGTAGATTGGACGACATTTACCTCAGAAGTATTTCTGGTGGGAGTGGCAGGAGATGAAGCATTTTGAACATTAGAAGAAGCAGATTTAGGGTTTGTGCTTGAAGCGGAATGTGATTGGGCTTGGGCAGTACGAATCACACCGTCAGCTGCATGCGAGGCAGTTGGAGTAGTTAAAGTGGTATAAAGATTAGGACAAGGTAAGTCAGGTAGTAAATTGTAAAGGGTTCCTGTTTGTGAGTAAATGAGGTCAAGATATTGAGCACGACTTATAGCCTGCTCTTCCGTGACTACGCCACCCATGGCAATGTCCTTACCAATTTCATTCACAAATGATTTTGTAAACCATTCTGCCAGTAACTGATCGGGGAGATCAAGTTTAATGAGATATCATCTCCTTCGCCACTCATGGATGTGATCATATATATGAGTGCCTTTAGTCTGTTTGAAGGAAGTCAAAATATCGGTCTCGGTATCATAACGGATCGACAACTGGTAATGCGTAAGGAAAACCATAGCTAAGGTGTTGAAGTCAGAGAAGAAACCTCGGGGCAATTCGATATACCACTTCGTAGCAGAACCTATGAGAGTTCGTTGAAAAATACATAAACGAATAGAGTCATCCATCAACGAGTTGGATGAACACCATAGGTGAAAAGTCATAACGTGATTGTTTGGGTCCTCTCCCGCTTTGCCGTCGAATTTAGGAATGTTTGATGGAATCTTGGCTGGTATAATAGGCCATTGGGGAGAGTGACGAATAGGATCATTTAAAATCCTTGACAAATCCAGAAGATCCAAAGTGGAAAGAAAGGGTAACTGTCGATTCACCTGTGGGTACTGGTGGCTTTGGGGAGGAAGCCATGTCGGCAAACCAGTAGGACCATAAGCAGTCTGCATATAATGTGAAGACCCAGGCATATTTGTTGGTGGTTGGAGAGGATAGTAGCTCATAGGAGTATACCCTATAAAAGGCGCTTGAGTTTGAGCATTCGCCCCCCAAATGGGATTGAATGAACCTGGATATGGTTGGCCCATGCTAGGGGGTGTTACGGAGGCAGTTGGAAACTGCTACCCCCTAGTCGACTGAGGAGGATTTTGGATCAACTAATTCCAATACTGGGCCAAGGATGGAGGTATGTTTTTCCCATAAGGTGGGGTCAATCCTCCCATTGAATGTGGTGTGCCAATTGGGGGCAATGTTCCAATTGGAATTTGCCAATTGAGAGGGGGTTGAGTTATACTACCTTGAGTAAATTGTCCACCACTCGGAAGAGGGTAATTTGGAGTGAATGAAGGAATAGCGCCACTAGGATTAGGATTGCCAGTAGAAGATGAAGAATGTCCTCCAAAAGGAAATTGAGGGAGTGTTGGAACAAAAATGGGAAGAAAGTGCCAAGAAGAAGAAGGACCACTAGGAGAGTCGGATGGAGTTTTTGCAGGAGTAGGAATGGAAGTATTTAATGCACGGTATCCAGGTGGTAGTGTCGGAATGACGTTGGTCGTTCATGGTGTGTTGATAGGAGCAAGACTAACCGCAGTAAAACTGGTTGGAACACTCGAAGTAGTTGTCAGATGGGCCATTTCGGCAGGGACGGTAAAGTGATAAGCGGTAGTCACCGGTATTGTCTCTGTACTAGAGATTTTGGAAATCATAGGTGGGTTGATTTCGGAAATCACAGGTGAACCTAGACCAAAAAGGTCCCGTCGAAAAACGCCCGTAGACCAAAAAGGATCTTGGTCCCCAGGTCCAGACGAAGATCCGGAATACACAACAATTAAGTCTCTGGAAGAGTTTTCTCGCATAAAACATCTCTCAGAATCGGGGTGAATTCGAAAATCCTCTCGAGTATTTGTAATTAAATTTTTTTCTAGAGAGTCAGTGCATTCCACTTGTGGTGTGGTGACGACTGTGACTTCACTCTGTCGAGGAGAGCCCTCAGGTGTACTGGTAGGTAAGGGTTGAGAACCTTCCAGATGCTCTGGAGATAAAACCTGCATTCTATGTGAAGGACGTGGAGGAGCTATTGTAAATGAGTGAAAAACTTCGCAAAGAAAATCCTATGGTCAACTTCGAGAAACAAACAACACGTGCTAGTAAACAAAATCTAGGGAGCAACACCAAGCAAACAAGACCTTCTAATTTCGAAGCCACTAGTTGGTGATGAAATCCAATGTCAAAACAGCGAGACGAGAAGGGGCTGGGCTAGGGTGGAAAAGTTACGTTGACGGTCTTCTTAGCGGACTTACACCCTGGTGCAAGCTCCCACACATAATCGTGGGTATACCCTCCAAGGAGCTTGAGTGAGTTTGGTCAAATTCAATTCCAGGTACCATGAAGACTTTCCCCTCCACAGTCACCTTGTGTAAGAACCTATAAACATAGGCCACTAAGGTCACCACCAACAACAATAAATCTTGGGGGAACAGTTGACAGTTCAATCCACACGCAAGGGCAGGGTATCTAGCCCGAAATCAACTCAAAAGGCTTCCACTCATCATTGTGGGTATACCTCCAAGTGATCCCCGTAATACATGCAATCTCTACACTGATATCGACAAAGTAGGGTGAGTAACTCTGTCAATATCAATGCGACCTCGTGCTTGACCCTTGTGTGAGAAGGGCTTCCCAGGACAAGATGTTGCAAATGGAATTTGACACTCCCTAACACAAGATGCCATTGTGTGTTTTGTGTTTTTGGAGAGTGTATCTCTCTTCCTACTCCAAAGCGCTAGCCTAGCTAAATGTTGGTGTGATAGAGCCCTAGAAAAGAGTTACTAGATAAATTTTACAATTGCACAGTGTTATTAAGAGCTGTTGTTTACTCAAAGGAAACAGAGGTGAAACTTATGTTGTATGAATCTAACCCAATGAAAGGATGATAATGAAATGTATCACTTTTCGTTCAATGAATCCTATTTATGGGAGGGAAAGAGAAAGTTTTCCAGATCAACCTTGAACTACAATGCAAAATTTCCTTTAAAATGCAAATGCAACAAATCACACATCAATAATGATTCTCTAGTGTGTCTTTTTCAATAATTTCAACAATTGATTTTCAATGTTTTCGAAGACAAAAATAATTTTTTGAAAGAAAAATGTTTGTTCACTTTCCAAAAAGGACCCACACTATGATAGCGAGAGTACTGAAAATAAAAAACCAATGAACAAGCAATGATAAAAACCCAATCCACTCTTTCAATGAAAACAAAAATAAAAAGCAAACCAATATGGTCTTTTAAATCGCATAAGAAAAATGATCTTTCAAACAATAAGCAAATGATAAAGACCAAGAAAACTCAACTTTCCACTGATCATCGGTCCTTAACTAATCAAACACACTCAGATTCTGAAATCAGAGAGTATGGTGTTGCCAAGAAAAGTCAAGAAACGAAAGTCAAGACAAAAGTGACAAGAAGAACCTTGAAATCCTAAGACTGTTCATGCACGCAAACGAAGACAAGAAAGACATCAATCAATGGTCCAAGAAACTCTTATGAGGCACCTAGACTGATCTGGGCAGTTGAAGATGCCAAAACTCAAATCCAAAATTTTGAAAAAATGAGTTCGCAGGCTGGCAATATTACATAGTGCGAGAATTAGGGATTCTCGCAGGTTTCCCTTTAGTAGAGTGCAAGAACCTCGTACTGAACCTAAAGGCAGAGTGTGAACTCTATATATTCTCGCAAGCTACAGTGAAGTGTAGTGCGAGAACCTATGAAACTAGTCAAATTTTTGGAAAATGAAACAAGATTTGAAAAGGCCTCTAGAGCCAGAGGGTCTATCAGGATATCCTGAAGACTCAGAGATTGATAGGAAAGGAGAAAAGTAAAACAAGAGAAAATGGCCATAGAAAAACACCAAAATCCACAAATAAAAAGGGATGCTCCCCAGTGGAGTCACCAATTTTGTTATCGGACTAATCGGTAGGGGAGGACACTAACAAATCTCTCTAGATCCACCTGGATCTAGAACAAAATAGGACAGGACATGACTCTTTCCCTAAGTTTTGACCATTGAATCAACTAGTAGGAAGGAACAAGTAACATACCTTTATATCGCTTCCTAGGGTCTCTGTTGCTCTCGCTTCGCTCTGGTGCTCTCGTGAGGTCAAGACCAAGACAACACAAACCAACCAAAGTGAAGATAGCAAGATATATTCAACAATCAACTTATGTGTATGATCAATGAATTACACAATAAAGTAAGAATAGCTTTATGGGAAAGGGACATGCCGCTGTATCATATTGATGGAAAGTAAAGATTACAACCTGATAGCCTTGATGTCGCAAGCCTCCTTTCGATGGCTCTTGGCTTCCACACACACATTTGCTCAATCCTTGTATGAAGAAGATCAAATCCTCTTGATAGACTTGCTAGAGTCTCCAAGCTATTGTTCAGCTAAGTCCTTCACACAATTCTTTCACCAATTCTCCAATGAATCTTGCTTAACCTTTTCCATGAGAATTCCCTCAATATATAGGAGAGAATGAGATAGTTACTTGGATAAGAATGATCCCAAAATATCATGGAATCCAGTACAAAGATAATCATTCGAATGCCAACCCATCCTTCTAGAATATTCCCTTCTAGAAACATCGAGAATCCATCTTTTCCCATGCTTTCGGAAGAGTTCGCACCCTAGCTATTCAACACAGTGCGAGAAGTTTGCACCCTGGCTTAAAGAAGCCTACAAGAATGAGTCATTCTCGCACCCAAATGTATTAGCAGCCTACAAACATTCTTCAAAAATAATTTTTCTGGGAAGAGATGAAAGTAACTTTTCTAAGGAGAAAGTTCTTATGAAGATCCTGAGTACACCATCATCAATACATCATCATGACGACCAAAATCATGGGTAACAACTACCTATGGTCATATGGAATATAGAACATTGTTGTGATGATATCGATATTGTTATAGTACATTATGTGGGCCCATAACCCACGGGTATCGGGATCAAGATCATTGGAAAATGGAAAAAAAGGACCCCCATATTTCATTTTCATCAATTTGTATTAGAGCAGGGAAATATTTCCTACTTGTTGGAGAATGGAAAAAAAATTCCAGTTTCGGTTGGGTAGAAGTTGTTGGGAAATTCCATAGTTATGATTATGGGTAGAATTGTCTAGGAGAGTGAGTGTAACACACCCGACCCCTAAATACCATTTCTAGGGGTGGGGCATCAAAACATTTCTCACTCTGATCATCTCAAATCATCCCTCCGAGGTGTTCATCCTCTTCTACTTGCTTGTAGTTTTATGATGACTATTAACGGCTCTACATCGGACCTATCATTGAAACATGAAGCCTCCCAAAGTTATCTAGGCTTTATCAGCTAGGGACCGCATGATGGTTGGTGTTCGACACTGAATGCCCCTTTTTCCTTAATGCACACATACTCCCTGAAGCCTCGAATTCTCTTTGCGTGGCCTTGACCATTCGATGATTGTCGTTTGGCGTTCAAAAATCGATGTTCGGCGTTCTACGTTTTGAATCAGCATTCGACATTCTACCTTGAACGTCAGCGATCAACGTTGAACGTTCCTCTACGATACTACACCCCAAATCTTTCAAAATCCTGAAGTCCCAAAATCCTAGATTCTTGGTCACATCAGCAACCATGTTGGCCAGGTGGGCACGAACTAGAGGCTGAAACATAGTGAGGCCATGGGTGACACGTGCCCCCATCAGGGGGTGACATATGTCATGCTCCAATAGGCATATTGTTAAGGTCCTAACCCGCACATAGGTAGATCAATGTATTCGGATGTAATAAAGGTCAATATTAATAAGACCTTTCAATAAAATAAAATAAGGCGGATGTAAGAAGACCTAATAGAAGCTTCTGCTTCTAGAAGGATCTTCCT
>ML789139.1:428781-460820 GCA_009831015.1 Picea engelmannii | reverse complement strand
CTAGAAGGATCTTCCTCTAGATGCTTCTTTTTAGTATAAATAGGAGTCGAGGGTATGAGAACCCTAGCTTGGATATTATTGTAATAGAGCGCTGCTCGATTGGAGGTTGCCCCCTCGAAGAGGCCTGTGAACATTGCTATCTGCTTCAAAGTGCTATTTCTGTTGCTATTTCGTGAATCATTTCTGTGTATTGTGAAGATTATGCTGGATATTTTACTGTTATTCTGTTATTTCTAGCATTTCGTTTCTGTTCTGCATATTTTATATATCTGGTATCTTGCACATATATGGTCTACGAAATAACAAATTGAGGTGGCACGTGGATCGTCCACATCACCCTGGTCATTTCAACTTGCCCCGTCACACCAGACCAATATCCTTCCAATGTCCCTCAAATATCATGGTTAAGATGCGTCCACGTAGATCTGTGAGTCTATGGCTCATGTTAATTTGTAATTTCATCATTCGGGAGTTTTGTGATGAAAACTCCTATTTTCTTCTGGAGTTGGTCATCGCCAGACTGACCTTGTTATAAATCCAATGGTCAGAGAGGGACCCAATGTGTCCACAAATCAATGGTCCCCACTACTTCGACATTTGGGGTTTGGATGTGTACTCTCCAGTTTCCTCCCAGAGTGCTAAGTCCTTAGACTACAGGATCTAGTGACATGTGTCCTTAGTGATGGATGGTTGAGATGGACTCCAGCCTTCAGCGCTTCGATGAGGTGCACATTCATGGACAGGTCAAAACCTCCTAGATATACTCAATCTGTGGACATGCATCCTAGTGGATGGACAATTAAGGGGGGATCACAACGGAGTCCCCAAATCGACAACTGAGGAGGATCCTGAAGGATCAATGGTCTACATCATTTTGTAAATTCAACATTTGGGTGTTAGGCATGTATCTTCCAACCTCCTCTCTAGAACTCTAAATATCCGAACCACACCCATTCCATCATCATGTGTACCTATCATTCACGGTTAGGATTTACTCCAGCTTGCACAACTTCAAGGAAATTCTCACATCCTTATATCTACACTTTGATACCACCGAATATTAGAAATTTCGAATAGTCATTGATTTGTGGACATGCATCGCTCTGTTCTCAATGGTACAGATTAAATTTGTGACTCTAGAATTTGAGAGTTCGGCACTAGACCACCCCTATTCTTCCAAAGCGGGAGTTCTTCGAAGTTCTTAGCACTACCCCTTTCCTAGGTCTGATCTAATGGTTGAGAGATATCCCAACTAGATTCCCAAATCCATGACCCTCATCAATTCATGACTCTGGTCTTCAGTCGTTTTCAAGGATTGTGAAGTCCTAAGTCTCGAAGTCTTGAATCCAAAGTAGCTTTTCTCCCTTCGGGATTAGTGAGGGGGTTTCCAACCCTGGGTCATATGAAATCATATCGAGGTTCATGTGCTACACTCAAATATTCATCGAGACTTAAGTAAGGCCATGGGTATGAACTCTTGGTTACACAGGTGAAAGGTCTGAAGGAAGAACCCTTCTCCCACAGAGTTGAAGTTGACATTCCCACTAAGGTAGATTCAAAATGTTTATGAGACTTATACTCTTCAGTTAATCCTACCCCGACTCTCCTGCAGACTCACATCCCATAACTCTCTATTAGATAGACTGAGATAAATCGAAGGACATGTAAATATAGTAGTTTATAGAAGAAAACGAGAATTCCTAATAATTGTTCAATCATTGTAAAACTTAACATAAACACAAACATTCAATCATCACATCCAATGTAATACACAAAGTATGAAAATACTTATCATAACTGGAAGAAGTGAAGCGACTACTGAAAGGGGTGTCTGTTTACACCCAACCATAGGCACAAACACTCTTGACGTATTTACCATTTTCCACCCCCAAGCTAGACCATGATTCTCTAAGAGAGATCATTTCTCCTTGCTCCACAACAGTTAGGGATGGAAGTTACTCTCCTCCTCCCATAGGAACTTGGAAACTAGTTTTCTCTACTCCAAGTAAGGAGGTCTACGCGAGCACTTCCTCAACCACTCGTCAACTTCATTTATCATCTTGTAGAGAAACCCATCCCATGGATTCTTACAGCCAAAATTATCTTTGTTCACAGTTTTCCTCTCTACTCCAAAGTCGAACAATGCTCTCTTCTCTTCTGGAGATTGTTTTCTCTCTTCTACTTCCTTGCAGATTTGCCTCTGTCCCCGAATAACTTCCTTTCTTACCTTCCTCAGAAAGGTTATGTGGGTCTAAATCCCCAAATTTTGGTCAAGCCTAGAATCCTTATAGATGGGTACCCTACCTTATCTCCTCATTAACTCTTTAGGAGGACTTCCAAGTACCATCCTGACTGGTAATTCATTTCTGGGTCAGAGGATTGTTGAGAAATTACATCCAATAAGTAATGGTTTGGTGAGAGTCTGTTCATCACTCAACACACCCTAAAACTCTATGTCCATTTTTTACTTTTTGGGTACAACTTGATCCTTTGCACTATTTGTTTTGCCTTCAGTATGAAACTATTACCTGCGCTTATTTTTCATATCTGATTTTTCTAAAGTTTTCTTGAACATACACCAAAGAATCATCTTAATCATTAAAGGGTGCTTAACAACTACTTAAGGAATCAGAAAACTAAATATTTCCCCAACACACTTAGGAGTGCAAAATCGGTAAAGATTAAAGGTGGAAAAAAATCGTTTGAGAAGTTTAAAATAACTGAGCTACGATCTTCATCAGCATCGATAGACAAAAGTATTTATTTTTTTTGATTGAACTTTGGCAAGGATATCACCAAAGACCGATCCGTTCGGCTTCGGCAGGAAAACAAAAAAGTAAGCATCGTGCAAAGGAGAGGAATGGTATCGTCGATCGCCGACACTCGACACGATTTCGGTGTCAGGGAGTTACAAAATAAAATACACATTAATTTTACATTTTAAAATGCCAATCCCTGACGCCACCCAAGTATAGGTGGTTGCAATATTTTTTTCCTTTAGTGCTTGCGGCGTGAGTAGAGTCCCGAAGTGAAATCCTTACCAACCACCTGAATGCTAAATTTTATGTTCAAATACTTTAAATAAACCAGGGTTAATGACGCCACGTCAACATCAATCGATATCATAAGTTTTAAAGGGAACATGTCAACAAATTTACAATGCAATCATAATAGTTATAAAATCCCATAATTTGCGTGAAAACTCAGATAAAAGAACACAGTTAATTTACATCCAAAAGGGAACGAAATACATTCAAAATGCTTCGAATTTTCATATAATTAAAAAAGTTCTAGCGAAACTTGGGCCACATACAAATAGATACCGTCGGCATCTTCACTGACTATCCCGGTCACAGTGAGAGTATAAAACCCTTATGACAAAAGATAAAAAATGTTAAGAATCACTTTGGGGAACACAAATCAAGGGCTCACCCATTATGCATCTCCTACATGCGCACCCTCTCCCAGACTACTTCTCGCACCCTATAATGTTTCCTTTTCCTCTTTCACTGACATCCTCTACGCCTCGCATAACTGCACAATTGTGTCTTGAGCTTCTCGAAGCTTTCTCTGGAGCCAAACTACGCTTCCTCCGTGACCCTGCGATGAAAATACCTCCTAGTTCTTCGCCACTAATTGGATTTGCAACTCTCTATTTTCTTGGTAGAGTTCATCTATGGCAAGTTGGGCATGCTCTAACTACTGGATGAAACTCCTGATGGGAGAACCCAATGCTTTTTCCCTCCCATTTTTTTCCCCGCTTCCTTTACTAGTAGTCCTCACAGGCCCCGACCAGTTAGTAAGCGTCGTGGGCCCCTTAGCGACGGGATATACACTCAACTCAGCTGGGGGGCGGTCTTCCTCCCTTTTCCCCATATCTTTCCTAGGCCTCCCCCTTCTCCATGGTGTCCACTCCTGTGGGGGTGCGATCCCAAGAATACCTCCTTTAGGCATACTTCTCTCCACCCCAACTTCCACTAGAGGCACCGAGAACCTCTCCGAATAAAATCCTGTACCTCCTATCAAAGCTTCAAGGACACTGGAAGCTAATAAGAAAGAGTCCCAGGCATGTTGGGGCTCAGACCTAGCACTTCGACTACCTCGCAAACCCCATCCCTTGTTCGAAGGAGATCCCATAGTGAAACAACGTAGTGGCTTGGGCGTCTACAAATGATAAAGGAACACTACACCGAGTTGTGTTTGAATAAACTCACAAGACTAGCGCTACAAAGGTAAACTCGACTTATGAGTGGAATTCCACACATAACTCCTAGAATTTATAGCGAAACAAAGGAGAAAACCTAAGAGTGCCAAAAGAACACTCACTCCTCACGACAATATGTCTTGCATACTTAACGCATCATAGCTGCTCGTCGGATGTAATCCAAAATGCCTAAAATGCTGCTGATCGGAGTCGTAGGGGATGTGTAGTATGATCATTCAAATCTCGTTAAATTCCCCAGATTCCATTATTAACGAATGATGGTTAACACACTTGGTGATATGGATTCTGGAGGAATTTAATGATTTCCTTACTATGGTATCCAACCTTCTAGGAGAATACACATGCACGCTCAACTCTGCCATCTTTTCCTGGCCCTGAAGGTCGAGTGGCTACTATGACGGTTCCAACACTCATATCCTCCATACTCGATTTGCCAAGCTATGGCACCCTGAAGTGACTTGTTTAAACTAAAGAGGAGTGGCGATGTGGATAAAAGACATTGTAGGTCATTCAAAGGAGCAACTAGGATCACGTAAGTATTGAACAATCGATACTAACGAGCTCCATAGGTACACACTGATCCATTATGTTTGTTGGTACCTTATATCATATTGCTTGATCACTAAACTATCTCAACCCTGATTGCAGGAAAGATTCCCCAATTACTGAACAAATCGTTCTCTGTGATCTTGCGGAAGAACCCGAAAGAAACACTGAAGCAGAATTGACAGAGCGATGAAGGACATCGGGCTCCCTAAGTTTAGCACCCCCAATAATTTCATCGACCTGAGTGACATGGTCAAGATGCATGATATCCTATGCGAGGCTAGGGCAAGTGAAACAATTCACGGAACATTCGATCAGAGCCCGAACAATGCTACAACAAATGAAATCCAGTTCAGTAAAGTACCAAGCACATGCAGTGGACATCAAGGGAATATATGTGGCCCCGATGGAACAACACAGTTTTCCATGGGCCCAAACTTGTGAATACATGTTTGTCAACTGGACTGAATACGAGAAAAGTCACCCTTTCCAAGAAGTATCTCAGGACGACTATTAAAGAAGTTGTTAGAAGATAACACCATGTGGCGATTTTTGTTTTGTTTAAACTGCACTTAGCCATTAGTTTCAGTTAAAACTTTATATTATAAATAAAGACACCGTCCAATTAGCAAAGGGTTGATGGTTGTTGTAAGAACTCTTTTTTTTTTTGGTTGTTAAGAATTATTTTGAGACTGCTATGAATTGATAAGTCCTTATGGACCAAAGACAAGATATTTTCATCAGATGCATGTGATTGGACTTAGAAAAGAACTACTTCCTATCCTATTTCATGAATGATGCAGTAATGAGTAAGAGCAATTAATTATGTTGTCAAGTTATCTGGTGCAATGTCTTGATGTTCTTTTCTTTAATGATGAAGATAAATCGTTGTGTGATTATGTGATGCATGGTTATGGTAGGTGAATTATTTTGGTTTCCATTATCTTATTACATATGTGCTTTCTTCTTGATAGTTAGCTTCTCAGACAGTAATTGGATGCTCACATGGTTACTGTATTAGTACTAGGCCTGTGGTTTAGAGTAGTTGTCGACATGTTGAGCAATGGGTTATCCCAAGATTAACCTCTTCCCCAGTAGTTAAACTTAATCCTTTTTTTTTCAAGTTGTTTTATACTGGCTTTCATCTCTCATATCAGCCCCACCCAAGAGAAAATACAGAAGAAAATAGTCCTAACTGAAGTAAGAGCCTTCACAAGAAAACACAAAATCCCATCGATAAATTGGCTGGATCGCAAGATATGGAGAACCATTCGATTTTAAACGCTGCAGATTCTAATTGGGCATTGGTGGTGGGTTTGGTTCCTACTTTTGAGTCAAGGGATTTAGGACTGTCAACATAATTGGCGCTAGGAGGGAATGAGAATGAATGGATGAATATATATTTTATCTATCATTTCAAATAGCCTACAGATTCGTAACAGCCCACATGCATGTCTAGTCCTTCACAAGACAACCCACACACATTGAGTATTCCAGAAATGGATAACTCATCCCATCCTGAGGAAGAACCTTTTCACCCTGAAATACCTTACGCCCTTCCTCACGAGGAAGTGAATCAATTCTGGACAATCACTAGAGCCTACGCTCGATAGATCAGTGCGTTGTCCTTAGCTCCCATCCTCCCTTGAAGAAAACAAGAAAGAAGACCAGTGGTTAGCACTCCTAACGAGGTTTTCATACACTTCGTAGAAGACTTAATAGATTTCACGATTACCAAAATACAAGAACCTCTTGATCTGATACCCGAAACACCAGCCGACGACATCTCCGATCCAAACAACTTTTCAGAATAAGAAGAGTTCGACTCAGATTCCGAAGATATGGAATTTAATAATAACCATGAGGAAGAAAGATAAATCTCGCTTCTGAACAATCAGCCTTGGCTGGCCAGAGATGTCGTGGCCATCCCTGGATGAGTACATAATCTTCCCCGACATCCAGAGAAACTACTTCCTAAGTACGACCCCAAAACTTTGGGATTACCTGAAGATCATATCAAGAAGTTCATACTTGCGATCAGACTTATGAACGTTCAACATCAAGACGTATTCTATAGAATCTTCCCCTACATGTTTGAAAATTCATCTTCCACATGGTATTTCAATTTGCCAATAGGATCGATAACCAGATGGACTAAGTTCCAGAAAGATTTTCTAGATAACTTTGCAGAGGAAACTACTACGGGAGCCCTGATGGCTGAGTTCTTCACAACCACCATGAGTCCAAAAGAGAGGGTCAAATATTTCAATCAGATATTCACAACCATCTTAAACAAATTCCATACCATGGCAAAACCAACTCAAATCGAGGTTTATGCAAATGCTCTCCCAGCTTCTATTTCTATGTTTGTAAAAAGAGCCGCTAATCAAACCCTGGTGGAAATTTTTGAAGAGGCAAAAACAATATAATTATAAATGAAAGGATGTAAAGAAAGCTAGGCCTCTCTAGTAAAGAAAGAACCCCAACACCAGGGATGATTTTAAGGATGGCAATTTTTTTTAAAATGTAGAAACCTTGGCAAATATTACTAATCCTTCATATGCCAACTATAAATGTTTGGCGATATTTTTGTAAAAATATTCAAATTTATAAGGATTTTATATAGTTTTTATAATTTTTTGGCGATTTTTTAGGTAAAATAATTTTATCCTATAGAATTTGGGCGAATAATTTTTAAAATAGCGAATCTCGTTTTTGGAAAAACCATGGAAAATTAGCCCATGAGCGAAATTTAGCCCCTAAAATCATCCATGCCCAACACCCTCCCAGGAGAGGACTTCTTCTTAATAGACTGCTGGGAAAACTAGTTGAACAAACTCCTGACAAAGGTAATGGTGATATAGAAGATATACAACGCATGGTTAAGAAATTATCAAATGAAATCATAGACATGAAGAGAAATGCAGGGGAGGGAAACTAAGGCCAAAGGCCCTATAATCCTTTCTTTAAAAGAAACCTTCCTTTCAAAGCAATTGAACCCCCCCCCTCTAACTTAAATATCGATCCAGGGAATGTCACGTTTGATTCTTTCTGTACTAATCATCAAGAAAACCACTTCTAAAGAGACTACCCTCAATGGGTACATGCCATGAATTTGATGACCAGTTGACTTCTAGATGAAGTCTCCCTGACCAAACAGCCAAGCAGTTCGGTTATGAATATTGCTAACCAGAAAGAAGTTGACCCACCATGATATACAACCATGTTGATATGGGATCCCAACCTGATCATACCTTCCGATGATTTGTTTGAATCTCAGGACCAACCTGTGGAAGTTTTGGTGATATATACACATAGTAAGTTCCCGCCCAACTCCAAAGATACCGACGTCGCCCGAGCCTCGCAAAGTAAGTTAAATCCCGACCACCCAAAAACATCTTTTGCTCTCAGTAAAAATCCTATAAGCATTCATACCCAGGAATCGCCCAAACTAGATTACAAAATGGTCGAAGATTTGAAGAAGCTAAAGGCCAATATTTCAGTTATGGATATATGTAGGATCCTTCAGCCGAAAGAATTTTTGTTACAGGCCTTGAACTCTGTGGAAATCTCGATGATGGGCAATGGCCTAGAAAGAAGTTTGACTCACACATATCTAGTGGGCAAACCAACTGTGAATACCTGTTCGAGATATAGAAAGGAAAAACCTTTTGTCCCCCCGTTCCTCCTAACATTTGAAATCTTCAATAGAAACCTCCACAACTATTTGGTAGAATCTAGAGCATCCTCCAACGTCGTGCCCTTGTCTATTTGCAAGAAATTGAATGTCATTCCTTTCAATATTGATAAACATGTCATACAATTGGATATGACCCAGGTCAAGGTCATAGGAGAACTCAAATAGGTGATGATCAAAATATCAACACATCCCACGTTTGTGAAAGTGATCGACATTATTGTAGTAGATATATGAGAGGCATATGGGCTATTACTCAGTCGAGATTGGTATGAAAATCTAAATGGATACTTTAGTACAGACTAGGCACACCTTTATCTACAACTGAAGAGATACAAGAACATGATCATAATCGACAGGGAGAGATATATAAAATATACGGTCACTGATTTAGAAACCCCTAATGAGCCCTCGTCCACAGATTTCTCCATACTGGGCAATTATTCCTAGGAATATTACTTCGGAAACCCCCCCCCCCTCCTATTCGATGTTCCTCTTACCCAAACTCCAAATTGATTTTCCAAGAAAAATCATCAATAATGACAGGAGACACCCTTTTCTGCCAAAACTCGGTGCTAGATCTTGTGAAACAAGAGGTTAGGGAGAAAGAAACTAATAAGGGAAACAAAAATAGCGATTGTCGTTCACAAATTTGGACCCTCTATTTTGATGGATCTAAATATCAAGAAGGGTCTGAAGCAGGATGCATCCTCATCGATCTTGTTGGTAAACATCATTCCTTGTCCTGTAGGCTAGAATTTGAATGTACCAACGACACTGCCGAATATGAAGCTCCGGTACAAGGATTAAGGAAAACCATAGATTTGGATATCAAAGAATTGAAATTTTTTGGGGACTCTGAAATTATTGTTAGGCATGTAATAAATAATATACATTGCAATTCTCCTCATCTGAAGAAATATTAGCAGGAGGGTGTATAGGTTAATAGAGCACTTTGAGGTTTTTAATATCACTGTGATCCCTAGAACAAAGAATATTCTTTCTGACTCCTTGGCCACAACCACTTCCAGGCTGTCACCTTTAGAAGATTATGAAGCCTCCTGATTCACTGTGGAACTGCTCTACAAACCGTCGGTACCTAATAACATTTCCAATTGGAAAATCTTTGAAGGATATGAACAAATCACAAACTTCTTGAATAACCAAGACAATTTCAAAGATATCGCTATTGATGATGAATAATTCCAAGAGTTTTCCATAGAAACCAATCTTCGGATAGGATGACCTATGGAAAAATTAAAGGGTCACACGATCCTGAAAGAGATAGCAAATCTAGAAAATCTGTTTGATCTGAAAGAGTGATTTAAGGGACCCAAAAATGCAAAGACTGGTAGCTATTGTCCCTTGCATGAAACTATAAATCTTGGAACCCCAGAGATTCCAAAGAATGTGAATCTGGGAAAGACTATATCTAAGGAAGAAAGGAAATCTTACCTCGAATTATTTAGACAATACCAGGATGTCTTCGTGTGGTCCTATAGGGATTTGAAAACATATGATACCTACATTATTCAACACACCATCCCTTTAAAACTGGAAGTAAAAACTTTCCAACATAAGCTCTGAAAGTATCACCCATCCTTGGAACCTCTTATGTATCAAGAATTAAAGAAGATTTTAGATGCCAAGATCATTTTTTAGGTTAGACATTCCTCTTGGGTAGAGAACCTTATTCCCGTGAGGAAAAAGTCAGCGGAGATCTGCCTATGCGTAGATTTTAGGAACTTCAACAGGGATTTATAAAAGGACAATTACCCAGTCCCACCGATGGAACAACTCCTGCAGACCGTGTCTGGCTCAGAGATCTTCTCTCTACTAGACGGTTTCTCAAGTTATAACCAAGTTCTCGTTTCAGAGGAAGATTGTTTAAAAACCACTTTCTGAACCAAATGGGGAACCTTCGCTTATAAGTGCATGCCTTTTGGGTTAATTAATGTAGGATAAACCTTCCAAAGAGCCATGGACATACATTTTCAGGGACTAATCAATAAATCTGTGGTAGTGTATCTAGATGATGTAACAGTGTATTCAAAGAATAGAGAAGAGCACATCCAACACTTAACTCAGATTTTTGAGAGGTGTAGGAAATACAATATATCCTTAAACCCTAAGAAAACTATCTTCGGTGTCGAGGAAGGCAAGTTGTTAGGTCACATTATATCTCAAGAAGGGATTCGCATAGACCCGGAAAGGATTAAAGCCATAGCTCAACTTCCCTTACCCCATAACAAGAAAGCTATGCAGTCCTTTTTCGGGAAAATCAATTTTGTGAAGAAGTTCACAAAGATGTCGAATTTAAGTGGGATGATGAGAGAAAGGATGCCTTCAACAATATCAAGGCTGCCATTTCTCGGGCCCCGGTGTTGCGAAGTCCCGATTTCAATAGAGACTTTTTCCTTTATACTTTCACCTCTGATCAATCGCTAGTTGCAGTCTTGATTCAGATGGATGATGACAACAATGAAGCCCTGATGTCATTTATGAGTACTAATCTTTGAGGAACTGAGCTCAATTATTCTGTTGTAGACAAACATGCCTACATGGTTTATAAGGCAGTAAAACATTTTAGGTCTTACATCCTCAAGAATCACACTAAAGTAATTGCGTCACACCCTACAGTTCGATCCTTTTTCACCCAGCAGGAAATGGGGGAAAGAAGGGGGAACTGGATGGCGGCAGTCTAGAAATTTGATCTAGATATAAAACTTGCAAAACTAGTAAAAGGACAAGGTTTGTGCAAGCTTGCAGTCGAAGCCCAGGATCAAGTAAATGAAGATCTCAGATGGGAGAACGAAATGGAACTATGGTGTGGTGAAGTAACATACATTTCCTCAAGACAAGAGTCCTAGTATAAATATTTAACTTATCTTCTACGTCACAGAACTTGTCCCGAAAACCTCAACCTTAGAGAAAGGAGAGCCCTGAGATTAAAATCTACACAATATCGTCTTATAAATTCAGTGCTCTTCCGGATCAATTATGATGGGGTAATATTAAGATGTCTCAAAAGAGAGGACACAGACAAGGTACTGAAAGAACTCCATGATGGCCCCACCGGGGGACATTTTGTAGGAAAAACTACCGCTCATAAGATTCTAAGAGTTTACTATTATTGGCCCACCCTGTTCAAAGACGCTCATAATTACGCTAGAAACTGTAAGACTTGTCAAATAAGCGTTGGAAAGGAGAAAAGAGTGGCGGTCCCACTCCAACCTGTTACTATCTCTTGGCATTTCGAGCAGTGGGGGTTGGATATCATAGGAGAAATCTCACCTAGCTCCTCAAAACTGCATAAGTACATTCTTACTACCACCGACTATTTCACGAAATGGGCAGAGGCCATCCCTCTGACTCATGTAAATGAGAAGGTAGTGATGAAATTCATAGAAAAAAAGCTAATCACAAGGTTTGGTGTCCCTTCTGTTTTGGTCTTTGATAATGCAACTTACTTTTCTTCCACCCTATTGACAAAGTTTTCTCTGGACAAAGGAATCATAATCAAGTACTCTACAAATTACTATACCCAGGGAAATGGTGTGGCTGAATCAACTAATAAAAACCTGGTAAGGATATTAAATATGACATTTACGGATAACCAAAGAAATTGGCATAATCTACTCTATAATTCTCTATGGGCCGATAGGGTCACACCCAAAGAAGCTATATGAAATTCCCCATACTTTTTGGTCTACGGGAAAGAAGCCATCCTCCCAAATGGACTCTATCTTCCATCTCTTAAGCTGGCCCAAGATTCCAATGAATAACCTTCATCGGTCACATAACAATGGATTAACACTCTACTCATTCTAGAAGAAGAGAGAGAAAAGGCTAAGTCAAAAATCCTAGCTCACCAACAGATAGTGAAAAGATGGTTCGATAAGCATAAGGCTAAAGAAAATAATTTTGAAGTAGGAGACTTAGTCCTGAAGTGGGACAGAGAAAATGAACCTAAAGGGAAACATTCTAAGTTTCAGAGTCTATGGCTTGGACCTTTCCAGATAGCTGCTAAAATCGAGGCAGGCACTTATCGATTGGAGAGTTTGAGGGGGAAACCTGATGCCCTCCAAGTAAATGGCCAAGCCCTAAAACAATACTTCCAATAAATAAATAAAAATAAAATCTGGGAATGATTTAGGGTCAAAGGAAATGAAGGAGGAAAAGAGATTTTTCTTTCTCCCAGTGAATCTCCATTTGTTGAGCACTCAACACACCCTAAAAGTCTATGTCCATTTTTTACTTTTTGGGTACCACTTGATCCTTTTCACTGTCTGTTTTGCTTTCAGTATGAAACTAATACCTGTGCTTATTTTTCATATTTGATTTTTCTAAAGTTTTCTTGAACATACAACAAATAATCATATTAACCATTAAAGGGTATTTAACAACTACTTAAGGAATCGACAAAATAAATCTTTCCCCAACGCCCTTAGGAGTGCGACATCGGTAAAGATTAAAGGTGGAAAAAAATCATTTGAGAAGTTTAAAATAACCGAGCTCCAATCTTCATCGGCGTCGTCAAACGAAAGTCTTTATTTTTTGGGATTGAACTTTGGCAGGGGTATCACCGAAAATTGATCTGTTTGGCTTAGGAAAGAAAATGGAAAAGTAAGCATCAAAGGAGACGAATGGTATCGCCGATCGCCGACACCCGACATGATTTCGGTGTCGGGGATTTACAAAATAAAATACACATTAATTTTACATTTTAAAATCTCGATCCCCAATGCCACCCAAGTATAGGTGGTCGCAATATTTTTGTCCTTTAGTGCTTGTGACGTGAGTAGAGTCCCTAAGTGCATTCCTTACCAACCACCTGAATGCTAAATTTTATGTTCAAATACTTTAAATAACCCAGGGTTAATGATGCCACATCAACATCAATCGATATCAGAAGTTTTAAAGGGAACATGTCAACAAGTTTACAATGCAATAGTAACAGTTATAAAATACCATAATTTGTGCAAAAAATCAGATAAAAGAGCACAATTAATTTACATCCAAAAGGGAACGGGATACATTCAAAACACTTCAAATTTTCATATAATTAAAAAATTTCCCGCCAAACTTGGGCCACATAAAAATAGATATCGTCGAAATCTTTACTAACTAACCCGCTCACAGTGAGAGTATAAAACCCTTACGAAAAAAGAGAAAAAAATTTAAGCATCATTTCGGGGAACGCAAATCAAGGGCTCACCCATTATTCATCTCCTACGTGCGCACCCTCTCCCGGACTACTTCTCGCACCCTGTAACATTTCCTTTTCCTCTTTTGCTGACATCCTCTATGCCTCGTGCAACTGCAAAATTGTGTCTTGATCTTCTCAAATCTTTCTCTGGAGCCAAACTACGCTTCCTCCACGACCCTATGACGTCGATACCTCTTGGTTCTTCACCGCCAATTGGCTTCGCAACTCTCTATTTTCTTGGTAGATTTCAACTATGGAAAGTTGGGCCTGCTCTAACTACTGGATGGAAGTCCTGACGGGAGAACACAGTGTTTTTTCCCTCCCCTTTCATTCCCCGCTTCCTTTACTCGTAGTCCTCACAAGCCCCTACCATTTAGTAAGCATCGTATACCCCTCAACAATGGGATGTACGCTCAGCTCAGATGGGGGGTAGTCTTCATCCATTTTTCCCGTATATTTCCTATGCCTCCCCCTTCTCCGTGGTGTCTGCTCCTGTGGGGGCATGATGTCAAGCATACCTCCTTCAAGCGTACTTCTCTCCATCCCAACTTCCTCTAGAGGTGCCAAAACCCTCTAAACAAAATCCTGTACCTCTTGTCAAAGCTTCAAGGACACTAGAAGCCAATAAGAAAGAGTCCCAGGCACGTTGGGGCTTGGACCTGGCACTCTGACTGCCTCGCAAACCCTGTCCCTTGTTAGAAGGAGATCCCATAGTGCAACAACGTAGTGTCTTAGGTGTCTACAGATGATAAAGGACCACTACATCGAGTTGTGTTTGAATAAACTCACAAGACCAGTGCTACAGAGGTGAACTCGACATATGCGTGGAATTCCCCACAAATATCCTAGAATTTATAGCGAAACAAAGGAGAAAACTAGAGCATTCCAAAAGAACACTCATGCCTCATGATAGGATGTCTTGTAGACTTAATGCATCACAGCTGATCGTCGGATGTAATCCAGAATGCATAAAACACTGTCGATCGGAGTCGCAGGGGATGTGAAGTATGATCATTCAAATCTCGTTAAATTCCCTAGCTTCCATTATTGACGAATGATGGTTGACACACTTGGTGATATAGATTCTGGAGGCATTTAACGACTTCCTTACTATGATATCCGACCTTCTGGGAGAATACACGCAGATGCTCAACTCTGGCGTCTTTTCCCATCCCCAAAGGTCGAGAAAATACTATGACGGTTCTGACGTTCATATCTATCATACTTGATTTTCCATGCTATGGTGCACTGATGTGACTTCTTTAAACTAAAGAGGAGCGGTGGCGTGGATAAAAGACATTGCAGGTCATTCAGAGGAGAAAGTGGGATCATGTAAGTATTGAATGATCAAGACTAATGAGCTCCACAGGTATGCACCGGTCCATTATGTTTGTTAGTACCTTATATCATATTGTTTGATCACTAAACTATCTCAACCCCGATTGCAGGAAAGATTCCCCAATTACCGAACAAACTTTCTCCTTGATCTCACCGATGAACCCAAAAGAAATAATGAAGCAGAATTGAGAGAGCGATGAAGGACGTCGTGCTCCCCAAGTTCGGCACCCCTAATAATTTCATCAACCTGAGTGACGTGGTCAAGATGCATGCCAAACAAGATGCTCTATGGACCGAAGATTTTTCAAATATAGCCAATGCAAGGCCAGGGCAAGTGCAACAATTCGCAGAAAATCCAATAAGATCCCAAACCATGCTACAGTAGCTGAACTCCAGTTCAGTAAAGTACCAAGCGCATGCAGTGGACATCAGGGGAATATATGCGGCCCCGATGGAACAACATAGATTTCCATGGGCCCAAACTTGTGAAGAGTTGTTTTTTAGATAGACTAAATACGAGAAAAGTCACCCTTTCCAAGAAGTATCTCAAGACGACTGTTAAATAAGTTGTTAGAAGATAATTCCACATGGTGATTTTTGTTTTGTTTAAACTGCACTTAGCCATTATTTTCAGTTAAAAATTTATATTATAAATAAAGACATTGGCCAATTAGCAAAGGGTTGATGGTTGTTGTAAGAACTATTTTTTTTTGGTTGTTAAGAATTATTTTGAGACTGCTATGAATTGAGAATTCCTTCTGGACCAAGGATAAGCTATTTTTATCAGATGCATGTGATTGGACTTGGAGAAGAACTACTTCCTATCCTGTTTCATGAATGATGCAGTAATGAGTAAGAGAAATTAATTATGTTGTCAAGTTATCTGGTGCAATGTCTTGATGTTCTTTTCTTTAATGATGAAGATAAATCATTGTGTGATTATGTGATGCATGGTTATGGTAGGTGAATTATTTTTCTTGCCATTATCTTATTACATATGTTCTTTCTTCCTGATAGTTAGTTTCTCATACAGTAATTGGATGTTCACATGGTTAATGTATTAGTACTAGGCCTGTGGTATAGGCTAATTGTCTGCATGTTGAGCAGTGGGTTATCCGAAGATTAACCTCTTCCCCAGTAGTTAAAACTTAATCCTGTTGTTTGTCAAGTTGGTTTATACTAGCTTGCATCTCTCATATCAGCCCCACCCAAGAAAAATATAGAAGAAAATCGTCCTAACTGAAGGAAGAGCCTTCACAAGAAAACACAAAAGCCCATCGATAAATTGGTCGGATAGCAAGATCTAGAGAACCATTCCATTTTAAACGTTGTAGAGTCTATTTAGTCCTCGATGGCAGTTTTGGTTCCTACTGTTGAGTTGAGGGATTTAGGACCCATCAACAAAGTCATGTCAACCATTCTTGGTTTCCTTCACCATCTCTCTCATAGAATCCATGGTCTATATTGGAAACCCACCCCCCCCCCCTTTATCAGTTGTGCAACACATATACAATTTCTATTAATAACAAAAAATTCATACATTGACCCTTTTATACAAAGGTGCATCAAATCATACATTCACACATATTTAGTCTACCATAGTCTCTTGGAAAGTTATAGTTATATTTACAAAATGAGGGAAACAAGGGTATTACAATCCCCTCCCTATTAAAGGAACATCGTCCTCAATGATCTGTTTGTCGATGTTCTCTGTATGTACAGAAGTAAAGAAAAATGGATATGCATGTTTCATGGAATCCTCCATTTCCCATGCAGCCTCATCTGGGCCAAAGTGTTTCCATTGCACCTTGACCTATGCAATGGTTATGTTCCTAAGTGGGGTTTCCTTCCTATCTATTATGCATTGGGGTTCTGGCAGGAATTCTCCCTATGGTTACACCCGAATCATAGATTGATCAATAATATGATTAGAATCATGTACATACTTCTTTAATAACAAAACATGGAAAACATTATGTTCCTCCACTGTTGGAGGGAGTGCTATATTATATGTTATTGGTCCCACTCTATCCAAAACTTCAAAGGGTCCATAATATCGAGGTGCCATCTTGGCCCAAAATCCCATCCTCAAAGAGATTTTTCTGGGTCTAACTCGGAGATACACATGATCCCCTGATTTGAACTCTCTAGGAGTCCTTTTCATGTCTAAATAGCTCTTTTTTCTATCCCGGGCCATCTTTAGATTCTGTCTTATCTGAATTACTTGTTGTTCCATTTCCTTTAGAATATATTTCTCGATTGTAACTCTGTCTACTAGGATGTTCCAACTGATTGGAATTTTTCATTGTTTTCCATAGAGGGCTTCAAAAGGGCTCATTTTTAATGACTCTTGATAGCCTTTGTTGTAGGAAAATTATACCAGTGGTAGGTTGTCTTCCCACTTCTTGGGTTGATGCATTACATGCATCCTCAACATGTTTTCTAACACTTGGTTTACCCTCTTTTTCTTCCCATCAGTTTGAGGGTGAAAGGATGTACTAAAGAGAAATTTTGTTTTAAAACCAACAAATTGATATTCCCAAAAGTTTGAAGTAAATTTTGTATCTCTGTCAGATATAATATCCTTAGGCATGCCATGAAATCTAAATATCTCTTTCATGAAAATAATGGCAATATCTATTTTCTTGCAAGTTGACTTGACGGGTATGAAGTGAGCAACCTTTCTCAATTTGTCCACAACTACCATGATGGCATTGTTTTGTTTGGTTGATCCTGGTAATCCTGTGATGAAATCCATGGAGATATTTTCCCATTTCCATTTGAGAATTGGTAGGGGACACAAAATCCCTACTGGGTGTCGATGCTCTACCTTGACTTGTTGACATTCTATACACTTAGCTACATAATCAACTATGTCCTTTTTCACAGTAAAATAGTTTCCTAGTGGTTGTGATCATTTTCCGATAACCAAGCTGACCAGTATATGGTATTTTGTGTAGTTCATCCATTATGAACCTCTTCAAGTCATAACAAATTGAAATATTCAATATTCCCTTGTAATTCAATGGTCCATCATTAAGCATCTGATATCCTTCGTACTTCGACCCTGTGGGATCTTGCTTTAGGTGTGATGTCATGGTATTAAAAAATGCATATGTTTCTTGTGCACTTTTGAATGTCTATTTGATGTTTGATTCACTGGCACTTATAGCTTCCAAGTAAACCAATTGCATACTTCTACTAAGGGAATCTACCACCCTATTCTCCTTTCCTTTGATATGTTTGATTTCAAAATTAACCTCACTAAGGAGAGCCATCCACCTAGATTGTCTCACATTGAGTTTTGGTTGGTCAAACAAATACCTCAACCCACTATTGTCTGTCATAAGAACAAATATTCTACCTAAGAGGTAATGCCTACACATGTTTAAAGCATGCACTACGGTATCCAATTCCATATCATGGGTCACATAATTGACTTCATGCTCATTCAATTTTCTAGATTCGTAGAAAATCACATGTCCTTCTTACATAAGGACTCCTACGAGCCATTCCTTGTAGGAATATGTACACACAAGGAAGTATTTGTTTGGGTATGCAATATTCAACACATGCACATTGGTTATAAGGTATTTCATCTCTTGAAATATTTCTTCACATTCTGATGTCCAAATGAATTTAACCCCCTTTTTTTGAAGGGAGGTGATTGGGAAACCAATATTGGAGAATCCCTTTATGAACCTCCAATAGTATCCTACTAGTCCCATAAAGGATCTAATATCATATGCATCCTTTGGGGTAGGCCAATCCATGATGGATTTAATCTTGTCATGATCCATCGCCACTCCCTCAAAAATAACATGGCATAAGTAATGGACTTGTTTCTAGAAAAAGTCACACTTACTAAGCTTAGCATAGAGATGATGTTCTATTATTACTTGGAGTACTAGCTTGAGATGTTCCTCATTCTCTTCCATATTCTTGGAATAGATTAGGATATCATCAATGAAAACCAACACAAACCTATCCAAGAAATTTCTGAATGCGTTATTTATCAAGAACATAAAAGTGGTTGGTGAATTGGTAAGTATCTTCTGAATGTCTTCATTTTTAATTCAAACCTCCAAACCTCAATTTAATCTTCGAGAAGATTGTAGCACCTCTTAATTGGCCAAACAGGTCATCGATCCTTGGTAAGGCATACTTATTCTCGATGCTCATGTTATTGAGTTGTCTATAATCTATGCACAATATGAGTGTGCCATCCTTATTTTTCACAAAAAAGGTTGGTGCTCCCCATGGAGACACACTAAGCCGAATGTATCCTTTGTCCCACATCTCCTTCAGCTGTAGTTTGAGCTCAAATAGATCTGGTGTACTCATTCTATGGGGTGTTCTAGACATTGGCACCATTCCTAGTACAAGTTCTATTGAAAAGTCAATATCTCTTCTTGGAGGTAGACCTGACACCTCTTTTGGGAATACATATTTATATTCTCTTAATATGGGATGGTCCTCTAGGATGGGTTTTTCATTCTCAATAGAGTTCAGTACTTTTATTTCATACAAGGGACATCTCTTTCTGTAATACTTGTTCACTTGGAGGGTTGATATTTGTCTCACTGACACAGGATTTTGAATACCTTGTATGGTTACCCTTATTCTTTCTTCAACTTCACACTTCAAAGTTTTACTGTAATAATCCAACTTGGATTTGTCGGCATCCAACCAGTCCATGCCAATCAACAGGTCATAAGATCCTAATGGAAGTATGTTTAGGTTCAATTGTATGGGCAGCCATGATTTAACATGTTTAACTTGCAATTTACATTTCTCAATAGTTTAAGGGGAAACATAACTAAAATTAGAATGAAGGTCAATTAAAATGGAAACAGGATGGTTGGCAATTGTACCTTCCATCTCCACCACTGAAGCTTGGTGGTCAACTTGTTTATTATACAAGGCTGCATAAATTTGTGGCATGCTCCTAGACACATCATTGACTATGGTAGCCTCTGGGATGTTGTAGACCCTCTTATTTCTCTGTTTCCTATGTGAACAGTCCCTCAACATATGTTCCACTTCACAACCCCAACATTTCAAGGGTTCTATCTTCGTGTTATCACTCTTACTTGGAACTTCTCCAAATGGTTTATTTACACTATGGGATGGAAATTTTTGTTGATACACACTTCTGGTAGGAAGGCTCATCCTAGAGCTCTTCCCATGATTTTTAAATCTCGAGGATTTAAACCCCTTCTTTTTGAATACCGAATTATTTTTATTCTTCCAGTCTTCATGGGGTTTTGTCTTATTCTTGAATTTCTCATAGAAATACCTTTCCTTTAGAATAGTATCTTCTAAATTCTTTGGCTCATAAAACTCAATTATGTCCTGGTGGGACTGAGGTAATCCACTAATAAATTGTTTCATCTTTACTTTTTCATCCTTTATGTAGGGCACATACCTCACCAACTCGAGAAATGTTTTGATATATTCATCTATGGTGAGTTGTACTAGCTTGAGTTCATAGAACTTATTGGTATTCCCGTCAAAGTACTTGTTAACACACATTGTTGATCGGGGGTGTTTTCCCTAGGAAATGACATTTTGGCAAAAGAAATGAAATAAAGTGGGAAAAAAGCCCACAAAATGGCTTCTATCCTAAGTCGAATGAATGATGGGACCTTTTGGTGTGATGTGGTAAGAAGTTCTTGGATCTGATCAGCTGATATTGGCGCGCTCAGATCTATGGCTCAAGATCCATATCGGACACCCCCCCCCCCCCNTTCTACCTTTAACGGGGGGTCCACCTTGGTGGTTTTTTAGTGCGGGCCCCCCACTATCATGGTGTTTCCTCGTTAACTTGGACCACCGCATCTCAATACCTCTTACCTCTACCACCCCCCTGTCCGAGTAGACCAATTACCACTCTCCCTTACTGCCACATGCTCTTTCTGCCACCTCTTTTACACTAGTTCTCTTGTATGCATGTCCCTTCCCCTTGTCTTGTCACTCCCTATTATCTCCCTACACATGTTCCCCATTCCTACTTCATGTCATATTCCCTGATGTTGTCGTGTTTCCCTCCTGACAACTCACATCCTCCCCCTTCGCCACATCACCTCAACTCCTAATTATTGGTTCCCATGTGTCTCTCAGTCACCACTTTGTCGCTGCACCTTCTCACCTGGTCACTATCCTTTCATCGCTTCATGTTGATTTCTCCATCCATCACATCAGCCTCCACGTCCGCCTGCCAAGCCTCCCCTGCAAGCATCCAACTCAGATCTAGATAGCAGAATGTAGAGGCTGCCAAGTTCTATAGGTGCAGAGTTGACTTGGGCCTTGCCAATCCCGAGAAAGGTAGTTATTGAAGTGGGTGGTGGAAGTTGAACGTTGTTTCCACAATAAATAGAAATCTCAAGGAAGGACTGTCAACATGTCGTCTCCTCTGCAGGTTTGTTTTGAAGCACGATTATGTCTGACTGAAGCTCACATCTGACAGAATATTACATGCACAGTCTGCTAGGAAGCATGCAGACGTAATGCCTTCAATGCAAAGTCTTGAGCAAGATTTTGTTGTTTGGTTCTGAGTACATAGAATTCTTTCTCATATTTTTGTTAGTTTCGATGGTTGAGCTAGGCTCCCACTTGTAATGTTTTGATTCAACTCTAGTTCTCTGTTATGTAATAATATTTGAGACTTATTTTTTAATCTAAGTGAGCTCCTTTACCCACTCTTTTTCATCTAATACTGAGAGCTCATTATTGAAGGATTCACATGAATTATTCTAACTGTGTTGCAAGGGAGGTTTGATTGCAGTATTGTCATAGCCTTCTCTCAGTTTCCCGAAGTTTTAGGTCCAAGAGGATCTTTTTCTTGAAGATTTTCTTCATTAGTTTGTTGGAAGACCTGATGTCCATAACAAAACTCTACATCTCCTCACTTGTTCTCCCCCCTTATCACCATTTATTACAACTTACTGATTGAAGTTAAATAGAGACCTCAACTACTCATTCATTGCCTGGTTTGTATTTCTGAGTTAAAGAGATATTTTCTTGAGTCTGTGACCATTCGACCTCCTTTAATTTTATTTACCGTGACATAAAAACTGATGGGTATTGGGCTTACCTCTGCTACAATCTAGAGGTGACTTATAGTGATAACATTTTTGGCGTCATTGTCGGGGACAAATTGAAGATTTTCCCTAGGATTGAACGACATCGATCTTCTGATTCTAAAGGTGTATCAGATATCATAATCCCTTTGATTGCACTTGCACCTGGTGAATCCATTGTGGAGAATCCATTATTCTGAATCCACTGGTCAGCTGGTTTCAAAAGGCAGAGACACGCGGTCTCATCCATAACTGCCTCTAGCCACACCTAAAGTTGGTCTAGATAAAATTATCAGAAGAGAAAATACCCATCAATAAGGTTCTTCGGCCGTCGAACCAAGTGATTCTGATAATTTTGATCATCCTCCCTCTAAAAATCGATTAGTTGCTTCTTATACTCCTATTATATCTTTTTTTGGAGTTTTTAGAGCCTTAACTTTCAGGATTTTTCCTATTGTTTTCTCCTCTCCTGGCCTCGGTTTGGAAGAAGAAAGTTTTGACACTCTCATCTCCCTTGAGGTTGTTCCTTGGCTCAGACCTAGGACCTTAGGAGTTTTTCCCACTCTAAGTTTTACTATCCCTTCCCCTATCATAGTTGTTGTAGGGGAAACCTCTGTTTCCCCAAAACTACAGCCTCAACATCCCCTGTCCAAACTCCATCCCCTCCTGGTTCTCCTCTTGTTCACACTCCAATGGCAGGAGTTAATCCCCCCCAGAAATAGAATGGATGCTATAGTGGCTGCCAGATATGCACCTCTCATTCTACCTCAGCCTCTTAATGCTCTACCAGCAGGTGGCTACCTTAAGAAGCTTCCTAAGCTCACAGGGGAAGGAGATATGACTGCAAAAGAGCACCTTGCAACTTTCTACAATTATGTTGATAGATGAAGATGAAGATGTGTGGATGAGTATTTTTGTCCAAAGTCTTGATGGAGAGGCTAGGAAATGGTTTAGGGCCTTCGCTCCTAGATCCATTGGTGGAATTGAAGCCTTAGACGATGCATTCTTAAGGCATTGGGGAGACAAGAAATATTTCCTCTACTACATTAAAGAGTTTGGATTGTTGAAGAATAAGGAAGGGGAATCTGTTTCGGATTTTTCAAAGAGGTTCAATAAAATATATAATAAGATCCCCGCTAAGATTAAACCCACTGAATCCTCTGCTAGAATTACTTATGCTAATGCATTTGACCCTGATTTATGCCTCCTATGAAGAGAAAGAAGAGTTGCTTCCTTGGCTCATATCCAAGATGCAGCCTTGGAAGTGGAATCCAACATTTTTGCAGTGAACAAACTCAGGGATAAGGTTGATAGAGACGAAGGAAAGGGCAAGTCTAAAGTTTCAACCTTTGGTTCCTTCGTTGCTCCCCCTCAAATGGATGAAGTAACCAAGTTACTAAAATCACTTTCATCTAGAATGGAGATATTGGAGTTGGAAGGGAAACAGACATACAAAAATCCCCAAAATGATGATAACAGAGGCAGCTTCAAAAGGCCTAATTGTTGGACACACCTACCACACTTAGAGGGGGGAGGTGAATGAGTGTGGGGATCTTTTTCCCAAAACTTCCCTCTTATAAAAAACTCATTAGTTACCATTCAATATTTTACTCATTACTCATTGATGTCATTTATAACTAGTTATATGTGAACACATATCAGCAATATATCATCAACAAGTCATCACCACAAGGAACACAAAGAACACAAGATGTATGTACAATTTTCTTTTTATTACGGACTACAATCCTTGGGGTTTTTCAGCAACAACTGAATAGAGTAAAACTCTACAAGAGCACCAAATCTATCATGCAAGAATCATCTTACACACTCAAAACCAACTGAGATGAGGCAACAATCCTCAATAGATATCAATCTGTACCATAAACAAGTGCATCAACCATGCACCAACCTGTGACAAACAACCTGTAATCAACATGTACCATAAACAAGTGCATCCAACCATGTACCAAGTATATACCAATCATGTGTCAACTACTCATCAACAATGACTCATCAATATTTACCAACATCATCAACTATACACCTCATGTATGTGCCAACTCATCAACTGCTTGTCTCAACCATGACTAGTTTTGGATTAGCCAACAACCCTAACTTGAAATAATCATAGATTTGTTCCTGTAATGAATAAAGATATGAAAATGATACACAATGTTATCCAGTGTGTTTTATGAAATTCCTCCAGGTTTCACTACTTGGAACCTCTTAGAAAAGGAGTTATAGCAAAAATGGCATACCTTGTTGAATTCTATCTTATTCTAGAAAGTGACCTTGTAGAGTGTGTCCTGCACGAAATATTTGTTGAATCGATATGAAATTGTTACAAAAAATAATACACACTATAATATAACCAACACAATTTGTCTCACTGAATTTGGATCTATTATGAAGAAGTTATGACGTTTTTACCTGAAACACCTATTTTAGACTAGTTTCAGGACTAGCCACAAACCCTATTTTCCACAGAGTGTATCTCCAAATATACAACGACCCACAAGATTAATTGTTTACCACAGATACTTTCATATGTTTCCTCAATTTGATATCAATCTCACAGTTTGAATCATTATAGAAAAAATGTTATTGGGAAAATGCTGAGATGACCTGTAAATAACATACCTTAGAAAGTATCATGAAAAGAATTTATCCTCCCTTCAATTCCGTCCCTCTTTTCTTCACCTTCCTTATGAAATTCGACTTAGATATCCTTGGTTACCTCAGTCACCTATATATATTCAATATGCTCAAGTGTGATCTGAAATGAGAGATCCCTGCCTCTTATTTATACTCGCCATCTTCTAGGTCACTTAACACATTTCTAGGTCACTTAACCTATTTCTAGGTTACTTAACCTATTTTTAGGTCACTTAACCCATTTATATGTCACTTAACCTATTTTTCCTCATTTTTAGGGTTACAACCACTTTCCATAATTAGAAATTTCTCCATTACTTTATCATTTAAATATTCCTTCTTGATTTTGTCACCTTACTTTATCATTTAAATAATCTTTCTTGATTTTGTCACTTCTTTTTATTATTTAAATAATCCACCTGGACTTTGTCACTTTACTTTATCATTTAAATAATGAATTCTTCTTTTCAAACACTTTGACTTCTTTGACCTTGTGGGCTTCAAGCCTTCATATGGGGGTCCTTCAATTTCGTAAGGCCATAACTCTCAAACCATGAGGAGTTATCTGACATTCCACATACCATCGGAAATGGTATGGCAAGCACTATCCATCTAGGATAGTTTCACCAACAACTTCATTGATCTTCATCTCATTATTCCACATACAAGCATGGGTCCTCCAACCATTCTTCTAGGATAACTCAATCCACAAAGTGTCTTCTCGTGAGGGCTTTCACCACAAGGGAACCACTTTGGAGTTCATCCATTTGTGCACCTTATCAATTATGATAAGAAAATAATGAGTCATCTATACATTTTTACAACAATGCATCATATACCAATGAAACCACATCGATCCATCTTCATCATGTATCAATGACAACTCATTGATCCATCTTCATCTATGCATTCTTATCGAGGAAAATACATATTACATTACATCAATCATCAGTCAATCAATCCTTTGGCATAAATCAATCACTTGACATCAATCAATCAAACCATTGGTATCAATGACAACATGATCCAATGATGCTTTCTAAGGTATGCTTTTTTCAAAATAAGGAAAGTAGGTTAAGTGACCTACAAATGGGTTAAGTGACCTAGAAATAGGTTAAGTGACCTAGAAATGGGTTAAGTGACCTAAAAGAAGAAATTGTTTTTTAAATGATAAAGTAAAGTGATAAAGCCAAGGTGGATTATAATTACGCTATTACTGATTCACCCCCCCTCTCAGTAATCCAACAATTGGTATCAGAGAAGGTTCCTTCAGAAATCAGTTTAACCATTGAAAGGTAGATCATGGAGAGTACCAACTCATATAAAAATGGAATACCACACTTTTATGGAAAAAAGTATGCTTTTTGGACCATAAGGATGAATACATATATAATAACAATTCTCCTCAAATTTTCCAAAGGGAACAGAGGGACAGAGATAGAGATGATCAGAAAATCAAGACCCCTCTCCAAAACAACCTTGTTGCAGATAATGATGGAGAGGAGAAAGACCTCGATCCTGAAATCCACTGTCTTGGAGACGCATCCTCTTTCCATCACTTGAATCAATCAACATATGAGGAGTCTCTCTTATACAACCAATTAAATGAGCTAAGAAAGGGGGACAAGGCTAGCAGCAGCCCGAACAAATACAACCTTGGGTCCAAAAAGAAAGAAGAAAATCCTAACATTCATGATCGACCTACCATAGCATAAAATCCTACTAAATATGTAGTAGACGACAACAAAGGTAAGAAAGTTCAAACCCCCTCTCTAATGGTTAAAACTCTGGTCCCATAAGTCAAATAAATTCCAAATCCCACATCCCCTTTTAGTTTCAAGTATGAAATTCATAAAATTAGAATCCCTGTACCCCTTTCAAAGCTTTTCAAGCATGAATATTTCAAAAGAAGCCTATCTAAATTGTTTCTGCCTGAACCCTCAAATCATCCCACAGACTCAATCAATTTGCAGGACGAAAATCTAGCAGTCATCTTGTTTCTGATGGTAGAAGAGAGAGATGAATTATCCCCTCCCTTCTACACATCACTGAACATACATGATAAGGTGTTGCATAATTGTTTGATGGATTCAAGGGCATCTCATAATCTCATGCCCAAAAATATCATGGAAGAACTAGGACTAGAAATCACAAAAACATACCACGACTTGTATTAATTTCACTCTAGTAAAGTGCAATGTCTTGGGGTCATCAAAGACATGGTTGCGACCTTGTTTCAGCTGCCCATGAAAAGTGTGGTCATGGATATTGTGGTAGTTTATGTTCCCCCCAAGTTTGGCATGTTGTTGTCAATATCGTGGACAAAAAGACTTGGGGGAAACTTGCAAATGGACCTCACATACGCCATTATTGCTTTGTTTGGGGGGGAGCATAAAAGACTTTACAAGGAAGTTCAGTTGGTTTATATTATTAGAGATGAAACAAAACCCACCAACCACCCTATCTTTTTACTTGACACTGATTTGGGTTCTAGTTTATTACAACTCACTGATGCTCCCAAACCTCCTCTAAAACTCAAAAAACAATCCACTTCTTTTCCTGAAGTTCCCTCTTCCATTAGCCTTGTTTGGAAAATGTTTTTTGATGGAGCTTCTTCCAGGGTGAGTGTTGGTGTTGGAGTAGTACTTATTTCACTTGCTCAAGAGACCATACCTCTTTCCTACAAATTAGAATTTGAAACCACCAATAACGTGGCAGAGTATGAAGCTCTTGTTTTGGGATTCAGGGCTGCAAAAGATATGGGGATTAAAGAAATATCTGTGTTTGGAGATGTTGAGTTGGTTATCACTCAGATCAAAAATATTTACCAAGCCAGGAATCCTAGACTCAAATCTTATAGGAATGAAGTGTGGGACCTAATTGACAGTTTATTCCTATCTTTCAACATTTCATTTATTCTGAGAGAAGAGAACATAGTGGCTGATTCTTTGGTTGTTTCAGCAAGTAATTTCAGAATCCCTCTACCACCTAGACTTAGGTATGATGTAGAGGTAAAATATAGACCCTCTATACCTGACAATGTCAAACATTGGAAGGTATTTGAGGATGATATTGAAATCAATAGGTTCCTAGAATTTGTTGATGAATTTTATGCATTACACATAGATCAATATCATGATTCTGAAAATGATCTCCATGCTGATGTATTTTTAAAGAAAATTGTTAATCATCACATTGTGCAGTTACCAAGAAATCACATTCCAAAGGGACTAGTTCCTTTGGAAAATATTTTTGATAGTAATGATGTGGCAGTGACAGCTAGAAGGTCGCTTGATGATGCAGACATTTATGAATGCAACATTGGCACAGAGGAAAATCCTAAGTTTGTCAAGTTGTCAGGAAGACTGTCAAAGGAGTAGAGGGTCAAATATGTTGAGCTATTGAAAAGGTTTGATGATGTTTTCGTATGGACATATGAAGATATCAGGACTTATGACATAGGTGACATTGAACATAAAATCCCACTGAAGGAGGAAGCTAAGACTTATAGGAAGAAATTGAGGCTGATAAATCCTATGTTGTTACCAATCATGGAGAAAGAGGTGAAGAAGATACTGGATGCCTAGATTATCGTTCCTTTGAGGTATTCAGAGTGGCTAGCCAACTTGGTCCCAGTGAGAAAGAAAAGTGGGGAAATCAGGCTTTGTGTCGATTTCAAAAACCTGAACAGAAGCTCAAAGAAGGAAAATTACCCCTTTCTGAAGATGGAACACATATTACAGAGGGTGATTGGTGCTTCAAGAATATCCATGATTGACAATTTTTCTGGCTATAATCAAATCTTTGTCCTTCTCGAAGACAGAGAAAAAACCGCCTTCACCACTCCTTGGGGTACATTCATGTATGCTAAGATTCCCTTTGGATTGATGAACGTAGGGGAAACCTTTCAACGAGCCATGGACATCACCTTCATTGGAGAAAGGGATAAATTTGTGGTCATCTATTTGGATGAAATTACAGTTTTCTCCAAGTTTGATAAAGAATATTGTGAACATTTGAAAAGGGTCTTCTTAAAATGCAGGAAATTTGGCCTTTCCTTAAATCCCAAGAAATCATTTCTTGCCATGAAAGAGGGGAAATTATTGGGGCACATAGTATTAGCTGAGGGAGTCAGGATTGATCCTAGCAGGGTAGAAGTAATCCAAGACTTTTCAATCCCGAGATCTAGGAAAGAAGTCCAGTCTTTCTTGGGAAAAAATGATTTCCTGAGAAGGTTTGTTTCCAACTTTGCTGAAATGGTAAAGCTCATAACAACCATGCTTAGGAAGGGGAATGAAGTAAAATGGACAGTCGAGTCTATAAATTCTTTTGAAAAAATCAATAAGGCCTTAACTGAGGCACTTGTGCTTATCAGTCCTGATTACTCCAAAGCTTTTCAGATTTTTTCTTTTGCTTCTTTTGATACAACGGTCGTTGTCTTATTACAGAAAAATGTTGAAGGGATGGAGCAACCTATTTCCTTTTTTAGCAGAGCACTAAGAGATGCATAAGTGAAATATGACATCATGGAGAAACAAGCCTATGCCTTGGTAATATCTCTCAAAGATTTCAGAGTTTATGTTCTACATTCAAAGATCATTGCATGTGTTCCTTCAGCTTTTGTGAAGGACATTCTCATTCATCCTGACATAGATGGATGAAGGAGCAAGTGGATTGCCAAAATCCTTGAGTTTGATCTGGAAATAAATCCTACCAAACTAGTTAAAGGCCAAGGTTTAGCCAAATTACTGGTTAATTCTAATTGCAAGGCTTTGGGGGTCAACTTCATGAGAGCCTACTAAGAAAATCAACAATTTGAATTGTCTCATTCAGGTCCACAAGCCAAACCTCCATTGGAAGGATGCATCTGGTACAAACACATCATATTTTTTCTGCAAGAGTTAAGGCCTCCTGATGGAATGGGGAAAAACAAGGCTAGAGCCTTAAAGCTCAAAGAAATTAGATATTTCCTTATTGACCAGGTCTTGTATTGGAAAGACCCTCTAGAAGTACTCCTGAGATGTTTAGACCCACAAGAGGCCCAAAGGATTATGTTTGATTTTCATGGCTACCTTTGTGGGGGGGAATCACTTTTGGAGAGCTACAACCTATAAAATTCTCAGGGCCGAGTATTTTTGGCCTACTCTATTCACTGATGTCTATGCGAAATTAGGGCTTGTGTTAAATGTCAAAAATTTGTTGGGAAGCAACAACTCAAGTCTCTTCCACTAAAGCCCGTGGTAGCTACAAGACCCTTTCAGTAGTGGGGCCTCGACTTTATTGGGGAAATTCATCCTGCTCCAAGTGATCAATATAGATGGATATTAACTACAATAGAGTATTTCACCAAGTGGATAGAAGTTAGCCCCACAAGGAGTGCTTCTCACAAGGTAATCATTGGTTTTATTAAAGACATTATAGCGATATTTGGTTTTCCGAACAGAATCATCACTCACAATGATGCATATTTCAAGGTTGAACCTCTGATCAAGTTTTGTGAACAGTTTGGAATTTCACTAATTCACTCAACTCCTTACTATCCCCAAGGGAATGGACAGGTCGAATCTTCAAACAAAAGCCTTATAAAAATTATTAAAAGATTGTTGGAGGAAAACAAGAAAGCATGGGATTCAAAGCTCAAATTTTCTCTGTGGGATAAAAAAAAGTGACGACTAAGAGGTATCTTGGTGTGTCCCCCTTTCATATTGTGTATGGATTTGAGGCTATGTTTCCTTCTCAGTTGGCCTCGATGGTGGAGAAATTATTTCAAGACTACCAAGGTGAGCCTGGGGACATGATCAGAAGGATTCTACAGCTAGTAGAAATGCAACAGACTAGAGAGTAGGGTCTAGATAGAGGACATGAACATCAACAGAGGATTAAGCAGGATTTTGACAGGAAAGTCAGGAAAGAGGATTTCCAACCGGGATATATAGTACTCAAGTGGGATGCACCTAAGAAGGACAAGGGAAAGCATGGTAAATTTGAAAAACCCATAAAATGGTTTCTATACTAAGTTGGATGAATGATGTGACCTTTTGGAGCAATGTGGTAAGGAGCATGTGGATATGACCGGCTGATTTTTATTTTGTTTACCTTATACCGATGGATATTTTGTTTTTTGTTTTTAATTTTTATTTTTATGGTAAAGTTGGTAGTTTTTTAGTGCGGGCCCCTCACTATCGTGGCATTTCCCCATTAACTTGGACCTCCCCCGCTCAATACCTCTTACCTCTACCCCCCCCTCTGAGTAGATCGCTTACCGCTGCTCACTCTTTCTAACACATGTTTTCCACTATCTCTCTCGTATTCCTATCCCTTCCCCCTGTCTTTTCACTCCCTATTATCTCCCTAAACCTGTTCCCCACTCCTTCTTCATGTCATCTTCCCCGATGTTGTCGTGTTCCCTGTTGGGGACCTATAATCATAGGTAACTCGATTCTTCGACCGCTGATTTGGCGTTTCTCCCATGATGAAGACATCTGGCTCGGTTGATTCCATTTTTCCCTCCATTCGTTTAGCCCGATCCTCCATCACCCTGCTGCATCCTTCATCCACCGCTGCGCTCTCACTCCCTTGTCCTTTTGGCCCATTGAGTACATCTCGCCCGCCACTCATCCCTGAATAAACAAGCTTAGGATAGAAACACTAGGTTAATAATAAATGATTAGTGGAAATTTTTTAAGATTAATTAGTATAATAAAGTAATATTAATTAAATTAATGTAGTTAGATTAATAAGCTAGGTTAATCTTGTTAGTAATTAATTAATTATTAATTAATTGATTAATTAACTAATAATTAAGTTATTATTTAGGTTAATTTAGGTTAGTGTTAAACATTAAAATAAAACAACATTAAACATTAATTAATATAAAACATTTGATAAAAAGCATATAAAAAATTAAAAACCAAATAGAATAAGCATAACACAAAATATTAAAAAACAAAATAAATCATAAATAAAAACTAAACTATATAGTTAAAACAAAAATTAATAAACAAAAATATAATATAATAACTTAAATAATAAAAAAGTGAAATTAGAAATGAGTAATAAACAAATAAAATGAATAGGTGCAAAACATTAATAAAACAAATAATAAATTAAAAGTAAAACAAAGTTAAAACGTAATAAATAAAAAGTAAACAAAATAAAAATTAAAAACAAAAAAACACGTAAAAAGAAACTTAATAAATAAAATAAAAAACAAAACAAATAAAATAAAATAAAAGCACACCTTATACACTTATCCCAAGTAAATTTAAATCAACGCTCATAAAA